>VOPJ01007007.1:0-34151 GCA_014673585.1 Semibalanus balanoides | reverse complement strand
TACCCGAGCTGTGGGAACGCCGGAGATCACCCGAGCTGCGGGAACGCAGGTGACCATCCGAGCTGTGGGAACGCAGGTGATCACCCGAGCCGCGGCACCGCTGGTGACCACCGTGCAACCCACCACTGCCACGAGCCATCGGGCCAGCCTCCTCTTACTTCCTCCGGTCGTTCCCGTGGCTGCTCCAAGCTGCTCAAAGTTCATCCAACTTCGCTCGAAACCTTCTCTAAACTCCTCCAACCTCCTCCCGAAATCGAGGTGAGACAACCGGAGCAGGCTGGAGGAGTAGGTACATTTATGACAATTTCGTAACATATGATATGACCAGATGTGTATGATGTGACCAGGCACTTCAGTGCGCAAGAGATGTGTGGGACAGAGATGTTGTAGTAGGCAAGGCAAAGTGCTTTCAGAGTAGCGCCATAAAGGTGTTTAAGCGCCATGGCTTCTCAGTCGGGCATTTTGCCGTTATCGCATCTTGATAACAAAATAAGCTCTGATGCCTGAATAGTAGAAACTAATTCTAATAATGTCTTCTAGTAAACTCAGTACAATTCATCACCTCTATTTGGCTATCAACATCCCATTTTTGAGGATTTTTAAGCAATTCAAACAGGAACAATATCTTTTAACATTTAAAATATATTCCTGCTCCTTGCACAAGCACTACGAGAAATATCAGGAGCAATATCGTTTAATTTAGTAGCCGCGACTCTTGAGTCATGATTCCTTTACAAATGGCGGCGCGTGACGTCATCTGAGAAGACCCTATAGGCAGGGCCTTGGTCCTATCTATCTATGCTGTCTACCAACAAGTTTACGCATTCTTTGCGGCTGAATGTAGGCTGAAGCCTGAATGTGGGCTAACCTCCGTTACATGTACACAATTGTGGTCACTAGCTAATACGATTGTATGCGTTTGATCGATTGGTTCTCATGGCAAGCTAATGTCTCCAGCGGTTGCTGAGATTTTGTTTTGCTGCACAAATCGCAGTGTATTAGTGCTGTCTCATTTTTCGCTATTGTGCTCTCTACAAAAAAATGCGCACTAGAGACTTTTCAGCCGCAATAGATGGCCTTGCCCCGAGCTCTCAGGCTGTGCGCCCAAACCCAAGAACAAAAAAAAAAAAAAAACCCGAGCTCTTCTTATGTAAACAATGATTCTCTTGATTCTTGAAGCCATGACATCGACCTTTGCCCTCTGGCCTTTTCCTCTTGACTCTCGAGTGTGGTGGATCACATCTCTGATCGGAAATCGTGTCATTTTATCGGACACCGTGGCCAAGCGCAAGAGTGGGTGGGGCTCTTCCGCCTGCAAATATCACATCCCAATCCACCGCTGGCTGAAAACGAACCGGTGGTGCACGTTGACTTGACGTGCTGTCCGATTATAATCAGGTACTTATGTTTGTCAGCTGTAGTCTTTTTTGTTGAATGGTAGTAGCTTAGGATTAAGTGTTTATTGGTTGCATTTTTTCTTCTATATGGAACCCTTTTGAGTAACTACTGTGTTTGTGTTCCTGCCAACATTATTAGTTTGCAAAATTATAATTATACTGAATGTTTTCTTACTTTTGGGTAGGTACCTAGGCGCTACCTCAACCTAATTAAATGCTCAGGGGCCGGGAAAAGGGGGCAGAGGAGTCACCTTCTTCCCAACTTTGGGACTGGGGGCAGCTCCCCCATCTTTGGAGTGGCGATATATGCAAAAGCGATATATCGCTTTTGCACACCTAATTATAGGAAAAATGACTCACTTTTTATACTTATCCTTCACATCTCACTTCATTAGAATTGTGCTAAAAATATTGAGATTCTGAGTATTAACTGAACACAGATCAAATATGTAAGTGTGAGTTTGTTTTGTGAAATTCTGCAAACATCACTTTGACTCATGTGCCCATTTTGAGGCACATGAGTCAATGAGGTTTCATATAAAGAAACCTCATGGAAAAAACCAGGGGCATGCCATTAGTTTGGGTCGTGGCTGGTCAAAATTGGTTTTGACCTCCCCCACTTTGAAATTGTTCCTGGGCTTCTGAAATGGGTTAATGGATATCAACTGCTGATATGCAGCATGGAAAAGTTCCCTTTTGACTAGGATGTCTCAGTTTTTCACCATCATTTTGTTTGTTGATATCTTCTCTAGTTTCAGGCAAGCTATACAATGTCATTAACAACTCTGTAGGTATGTATTTGGGAGACAATATTTACTTGATCTGCCATGTATTCATTACTTGTTTGGAACTCTTAATTGCATTAATATGATAAGGAATACCATCTTTGTTGTGGTTTGGTGTCAGCCTTTGCTATTCTTGGTTTATCAACTTATTGTCAGAGACTCACAATAAATGAAACAAATATTGAAGCTCCCACTTGAATCAATTGAGCTGGCAGCGAGCGTTAATATCTACTTTGCATTGTTAATCGAGTGAAAAGGAAGGCCTTATATTAAGTCTAAATAATGTTTGATCTTTAATCTTTAACTCAATATTATAGTATATTATTAATATATAGTATATATTATAGTAGGGTATATATATATATATATATATATATATATATATATATATATATATATATATATATATAATCTATCACTCTTTCACTCAATAATCTATCAATAATCTTTCACTTGATAAACATTTGTCACATAAATATTCTTAACTACTTGCATATTCATCCTAAATTAAAGGTAATAGGACTTAGATGTGGTAACTGGTATTATGTCCCTCCTTAGTTATTAGGTATTATGTCCATAACTGGTATTATGTCCCTCCTTAGTTATTAGTTATTATGTCCATAACTGGTATTATGTCCATATGCCCCTCCTTAGTTAATAGATAATCCCTATAAAGTATAGCATAGCACTTTAACATTACTTATTAGTTTATTTGGTGTCAGCCTTTGTGCACTTTATTAATGCACCTTATGAATGCACATTTTTAATAATTGATCATGGCTGTGCCACATAGTTATTAGGTAATTGAATTGAATCCTTAGTTATTAGGTAATCCCTATAAAGTATAATATGGTCTATAAATTTTTTTTCCAAGCAACAATATAAGTAGAAGATGAAATATTTGATAATGAGAGAAATACATCTAAACATCATCTTGGTCTATTTTTGATTGATTTTTGCTAGAATTTGGCAGTCTTGGAGAAGGAACCTGATTTGTGAAAATACATGGCTGAAAGAATGGCTGGCTGGTGGGCTGAAAGACCTCTCCTCATCTGACTGACTTTCACTTAGACACAATCCACACTTGAGGAACAACTAGTTTTTAATTAAACTACATAATCTGTAGGTTTTCTCCATTGTTCCACATGTTTTATAATGTGTTGAATACATTAAAATAGCTGCATGAAAGCATGGGTGGAGATTTTCAGAAAACAAGTTAGTAGGGCAAAATGTCATATTGACTGCTTGTTTTGTATGGTCAGTTTTGAAAATAATCAGTTTAATGCCAGGGAAACTTCAAATAAAATACAAATAAGTAGGACAAAACACAAAATTGGTGGGGCCAAACTGAAAGCTGGTGGGGCCACACCCCACCTTTTGAATAGGAAGGTCCATCTGTGCATGAAAGTAACTCAATCATATTCTCAGATTCATGACATTTCTGAGAAATAATAGAGAATTGTACCAAAGCATTGACCCATGAATACATTTAAAACAGACTAAGCATCTAACATTATCACATAGGGCACCCAGATTCTATCCTTGGTAGAGCCATGGACCCTGGTTGACAATTAATGTCATGCCAGACTGTGCTCCACTCTAGCTTTCTTATTGGAGATGTGGTGCAGAATGCCCATGACGTGAAGCCTGATTTCCACTTAACCTGGGTCAGGGAATCATTTGTCATGGACACGTATGGTGTCATCAATAAGGTAGGTTGTGGACTCACAAAACCACCCTCCATCGAACACTGCACTGGTCACAAGATCAGGGTGCATTTGCCTGGAAGCTATGTCAGAACCTGGAGCCGTTCAGGTCGCTGAGCTGTTGGTGGTGTTCAGGTCACTGTGCTTGTGTGGTGTTCAGGTCACTTTGAGCTGTGTGGTGTTCACTGTTCAGGTTCGCTGAAGGCTGTTGTGGTGTTCAGGCCGTTGTCCTCGCTGGGCTGTGTGGTGTTCAGGTCACTGGAGCTTTGTGTGGTGTTCAGGGTCACTGAGCTGTGTGGTTGTTCAGGGTCACTGAGCTGTGTGGTGTTCAGGTCAAATCCTAAGATGTGTGTGTTCAGGAGGTCACTATGAGCTGTGTGGTGTTCAGGGTCACTGAGCTGTGTGGTGGTTTTCAGGTCACTAGACTGTGTGGTGTTCAGGTCCACTGAGGCTGTGTGGTGTCAGGTCGCTGAGCTGTGTGGTGTTCAAGGTCACTAGAGCTGTGTGGTGTTCAGGTCATGAGCTGTGTGGTGTTCAGGTCGCTGAGCTGTGTGGTGTTCAGGTAGCTGACTGTGTGGGTGGTCAGGTCAACTGAGCTGTGTGGTGTTCAGGTCGCTGAGCTGTGTGGTTGTTCTAGGTCGCTGAGACTGTGTGGGTGTTCAAGTGGTCGCTGAGCTGTGGTGGTGTTCAGGTCCTGAGCGTGTGTGGTGGAGTTCAAGAAGTCGCTGAGCTGTGTGGTGTTTCAGGTCGCTGAGCTGTGTGGTGTTTCAAGGTCTATAGGAGCTGTGTGGTGTCAGGTCCCGCTGAGACTGGGTGTGTTTTCGGTCGCTTAGCTTTGTGGTGTTCACGGTCACTGTGGAGCTGTGTGGTGTTGCAGGTCACTGAGCTGTGTGGTGTTCAGGTCACTGAGCTGTGTGCCGTTCAAGGTCGCTGAAGCTGTGTGGTTTCATGAGTCACTTGAGCGTGTGTGGTGGTTTCAGGTCAACTGAGGCTGTGTTGGTGTTCAGCAAAAAAGGTCACTTGAAGCTGATGTTTGGGTGTTCAGGTACCACCTGACGCTGTGGTGGGTGTGCAGGGTTCAATTGACGGTGGTGGTGTTCAAGGTCACTGACTGTTGCTGGTGTTCTCAGTGTCGATGAGGCTGTGGTGGTGTTCTAGGTCGCTGTGCTGTGTGGTGTGAGGTCGACTGAGGCTGTGTGGTGTTCAGGTCGTGAGTCTGTGTGGCAGTGTTCGAGTCACTGAGGCTGTGTGCCGTTCAGTCTCTGAGCTGGTGGGTTTGTGTTTCAGGCTCCTTGAGAGCTTGTAGGGTGTTCAGGTTTCGCTGAGCTGTGTGGAAGTTCAGATGTAGGCTGTCGGCTGTGTGGTGTTCAGGTCGCTGAGCTTGTGTGGTTTCAGGTTCACCTGAGAGCTGTGGTGGTGTTTTCTAGTTTCGCACTGAGCTGTGTGGTGGTTCAGTCGCGTGAGCTGTGTGGTGTTTCAAGTCGGCTGAGCTGTGTGGTGTTCAGGTCGCTGAGCTGTGTGGTGTTCAGGTCGCTGAGCTGTGTGGTGTTCAGGTCGCTGTGCTGTGTGGTGTTCAGGTCGCTGAGCTGTGTGGTGTTCAGGTCGCTGAGCTGTGTGGTGTTCAGGTCACTGAGCTGTGTGCCGTTCAGGTCTCTGAGCTGTGTGGTGTTCAGGTCGCTGAGCTGTGTGGTGTTCAGGTCGCTGAGCTGTGTGGTGTTCAGGTCACTTGAGCTGTGTGGTGTTTCAGAAGTCACTGAGCTGTGTGGTGTTTCAGGGTTCACTGAGGGCTGGTGTGGTGTTCAGGTCGCTGAAAGGCTGTGATGGTGTTCGACTTGTTCAGGTCGCTGAAGCTGTGTGTCCTTGCACAGTATCAGCTCCAGCCACAGTCAGTCGGGAGCGAATGCCTGGTGCCAACCGGGGTCAGTCCGCGGCGGAGGCCGGCGCCCGGAGCGAGCGGCCGGTGCGGGGCGAGCGGCGCCGGTGGCGTGGCGGTGGTCACCGCAGTGGCATCTCCGCGACTGCCGGAGGACCAACCTCCAATTGTGGCCGCGCTGAGGACATCACCCAGACCGAGCAGAAGATCCGTCACAACCAGCCGGACCATCCGTGAGTTTGACGCTGAGCAGCTGAGTTTGACGCTGAGCAGCCCTGGCCCAGCCGTAACTGTGGTGCTCAGGGGGGACCATCCGTGAGTTTGACGCTGAGCAGCGCTGGCCCAGCCGTAACTGTGTTGCTCAGGGGGGACCATCCGTGAGTTTGACGCTGAGCAGCGCTGGCTCAGCCGTAACTGTGGTGCTCAGGAGGAACCATCCGTGAGTTTGACGCTGAGCAGCGCTGGTCCAGCCGTAACTGTGGTGCTCAGGGGGGACCATCCGTGAGTTTGACGCTGAGCAGCTGAGTTTGACGCTGAGCAGCGCTGGCCCAGCCGTAACTGAGGTGCTCAGGAGGGACCAGTAACCGTGAGTGTGACACTCTGCGGATCAAAATGTCTGCTGCTGTCCGCATCATCAGCCATGGTTGTGACAATCAGCATGTTATTTATTGGACTCTGAACGCGGAGCTGATCGTAGGGCTCGTCGTTGCGGACTTGGTACTGTCTGGAAGCTGTCCTGATGAAATCGCTTTGATCCGAAACCCAGAGTCGTGACGACATTCGATCTTTGTTTTCAGAATACACAAAC
This sequence comes from Semibalanus balanoides, assembly GCA_014673585.1. NCBI lineage: Eukaryota > Metazoa > Arthropoda > Thecostraca > Balanomorpha > Balanidae > Semibalanus > Semibalanus balanoides. The sequence goes on along the minus strand of VOPJ01007007.1, from coordinate 27,582 downwards.
ACCGCGACTCGCTGTTGTCATGGCGGGCCGAGTTTACGGAGTACGGCGGTAAGTACAGCGTTTCTACGCTCTCTGAGTTTGGATAGCAATGAGCCCGCTGTGTTTATGGTATGCTCAACCGATACATTATGCACACATTGGTCGTCACGAAAGCGTATATCCTGTGTGAAAACTAATGTTTGACGTTACTGTTTACATGTACTTTAAGTCATATATTTCCATAAGTTTCGCAATGGGCGATGGGGGAGAGAGGGGGGGGGGGTCCAACTCCCTCCGGTTTTCACTGAAATAGCGGAAAACGGGCGCGCGCGCATAAAAAATTTTGAGCACAGACCTTCTTTTTGAGCGGCGTCAAATTACTCTGCATCAAAGTTGCAATATTGTTCCTCGTACAGGATCATTCTAGGTAAAGGTCAACTCGGAGAGTCTAGCACGAAGGTTTCGGTTCATCATTAACACCACCTTCCACATGTTTCGGGGATCATACCACAGGTCAAAGTTGGTTGGCCGATCGGTTTCAAACTTATAGGATTTCATAAATCAGGTACATACAAATTCGGTTATATCTCATATTTTGTAATATCGTTGATCTAAGGTCGTTTCAATTTCGTGACCTCATTATAAGTTAATGGGGGAAATATGCAAATGCTTCATTTTCCAAGGATACGCATGATAGCAGTCCAATTCCTGCGGGATCATAGGCCATTTTTGATGGCCTATATGCAATTTGTTGTTCAGTGACACCCTACAGGGTCAGCCGAGGTCATCCGAGGTCACCAACACTTGTGTTGTCAATAACTATTGATAGAATGCAGATATATAAGTAAAACCGGTACTAATGTGTTTGTATTATGGAGACACGTCTCTCAATGTGCAACATGACCTACCCGGGTCGCCACTTGACCTTCACCAAAGGTCAAATTTTGAGGTTGACCGAACCTGGTCAACATGAATGTTGTTCGATGCGCCTTGACGAGACAATCTCTATAGAGCCTATTTTTATATTTCTTAGGTAAAATGTTATTTGCCAAAAACAGCTTGCCAATTAATACCTTTTTCCGTAATTTGATTACCTCTGCAGCCTTAACTATTGACCTGAAAGTTGAGGGCACCTTAGCGATTAAATTTGTCAAATCTCCGCTTCCCCCCCCCCGCCTCCGGCCGTTAGTGGTTGGCGCGAACCCTCAGCTGTGCGCGGGTTACCTAAAACTCATAATAGTGGTTAAGTTTCTGAGCCCCACCTATCTGGCACCTTGCAGGTCTTGGTACCATGTCCACAAGTTAGCGGAGCCGGCATGCTCGGACGATGGTCAGCTGGGTCTCGCCTAGGCTTGGGCTCTGGCGAGCGCGTCCTGCGCGTGAAGCGCGAGTTCTGCAGGCTGAGACGGACGTGGCGCCAGGGCTCAGGGATGTCGACCATCTCATATGGAGCTGGCACCTCGGTCGGCGGATCACGCTCGCCCTCCAGCCACTCCCAGTGTACCGCATCGTTTCTGTGTCTGCAGGTTTCGAGCTGGACTTGGTTGCATAAGTCCTGCGTCGCGTCTGACCTCTATGGAGCGGGGGTGCGTCAGAGTCGACTCAGTCCTTTCTTGTGTCTGCAGGTTTCGGGTAGTAACGAAGTGTAACCTTACCGAGGACTGGTTCCACCAGCTCCTAGCGATTTGTTCCTGGGGGGAGCGTCGACTTGCACACAACTCACCGTTTCTGTGTTCTCACGAGCAGGTTTACGGTGAACTCGCGTGGCTTATCTCACACTCTGCTGATCGCACTGTAAGAGGTGTGGATAAGCGGTGACTCAGTCCCTTTTCTGTGTCTGCAGTGTTCGTGAACTGGGGCTTCTAACTCCGCCGGAAAATTTTCTCGCTCGACATATCGCGACATAGGCCTAGTAGGAGGGTGATCTCTGATCCGCCAGTAGCGCGCTATGTCATAGTGAACGCAAGGTTCATTCCGTGAACTGGGGCCTTCAAATCACTAGCGGCTGTTCCTGGGGGGAGCGCGTTGAAAGCTAACATATGACCTTTCTGCGTGATATAGTCATTTCGAGATCTGAACGTTAGCGGCTTCACTCTGCTGTCTCAAACCACTATCTAGGGAGATACCGGGAGCGGCAAGGACGCGCAGTGCCAATAAGTGTAGTACAAAGATCATACCGTGGAGAAACTATTACGTAAGCCGTCGAGCTAACTACTAGTTCTCATATGTGAGTGAGTATAGAACGTTAGCGTCGAGGATGGTCAGATGCGCTGCCGTATGCGCTTAACAGCGCTGCTGTTGTGTTTTATTAACTGTGACTGGACTAGTGCCGTCAACCAAGCAGCCTATAGTGTACAGCGTACGGTGACAGCGTGAGGAACGCAACGCCTGATCGCGACAGTAAGCCACTCTGCCGACATATGCTCTAATCCAAAGGAAGCATGCAACACGAAGATGGTATGCTATGGCTTTCTTACAAAGTGATGTAGCATCACGTCTGATATGATCAGGGCACGTGTGTCGTAATCGCATCGAATGCCCACGTACGGTTGAAAGGGTCACGTTCTAAGGTGGACCGCTTCGGGGACGCAGCAGTTTGGGTTGTTTATCAAAAATACCCCTGAATGCGTTAGGGCCTTCCGTTTGACACGTGAACAAGTAGACCCTGCTGGGGTGAGTGACGTAGCGGGCGTAGTCTTAACTCAGAATGCACTCAGAGGATGTGAGTAAGGCCAAACCTGAAGTAGAGTACACACAGGTGGCGCAGTTTATATCTGTCTCATCTTGATTTAAAAGAATAGCAAGTCTGACATTGCACGGTTTGTGGGTTGAGTAGAGCCAGGTTATGATAGCCTAGATTCAGGTTAGTGTTTTGATCACTTTTACCGGCATTGGGAGAGGCGCACGCAACGGTCATACTATATATGAAAGTGTTATTGACAAGATAGCGGGTGTTTACTGATCAACCGCTACAACGTAACGATTTTGTTTAGTTTGCGGGTTTATTATTTGAGTTTCTTCGTATGTGAAAGGATATTGTGCCTATGAAGATTGTGTGTGTCCTATCTAGCTTTTAAATGTTTGCCGTTTTCTGGACTTTTGGGGTCCAATGAACTTTGCTCTCTTCCTTTTTGTTTTCTGGAAACTTTTCTCCTTTCACCTGATCTTACTGAAATTATAGTTGAATTAAAATCGAATTTTCTTTACAAGGATTTGGTATCTATTACAAATAAATTTGTTTACTTTTCAAATATTTTCTTCTTCAAAAAGTGAATATATTTATTTTCCTAACAGTCAAATTAACTCTCCATTTATGGATTTTTACTCTCTGGGACCAGAGGCCGTTCTTATAAAAAAATCGAGCCGCTGGCTCGATTTTTTTTTAAAGAATGTGCTCAGAACTGGGCGCAGGAGATGCTAAGCGTCGAAATAGCGCCTCAGATTTGCAGCAGCAAAGCCAAATACTATGTAGGTATCCTACATTATGCCCAAACATAGCAAACTAGTCCTGAGGCCATTCTAAAACAATCGAGCCACGGGCTCGATTTTTTATAAGAACGGCCTCTGGTCATGAAACGAAAAATCCAACACTGTCCCTATCTAATAACGAATGATTGGAGTGTTGATCATAGATATCTTATTACATATAAGTATATAAGATGTATATAAGATCTCTATGGTGTTGATAACGTTGTGCAACGCCTGTCCTTTATCGAATAACGTGATTCACCACTTGTCCATTATCGCTCCTACTAGTTTCTGGTTATCTTCAAAGCGATCATGTGCCATATGCCAGCTGCATGACTACCAAATCTTCCTCGTTTCACATCACAATCCCGGTATGCGCTAGCCTCTGGTAACCATAGCGATCGCGTACCACATGCTAGCTGCATGACTACAATATGTTCCGCGTTTCTCTTCACAATGCCGTATGCGCCAGCCTCTCCACCTTGGTCGTCAGGTCACCTGCCGCCGCATGTAGTCTCTCACAGTCTCTCTCTCTCTGAGGTGTGACCGCTAGTCACGGCCCCGCACCGTGCCCCTCTGCCCGGCATGCGCTGACCCTGCACCCCTGTCTCTCTGTCTGTCTGTCTGTCTGCCTGTACCCCAGACCTGCAGGTGCACGCCTGGGTGGCGCTCTCCATCGAAAAGCTGCTCGCTCGGGTGAGTAATATGGCCGGGCTTAGCATACCACCGGTGTCAAAGCTGGTGTTGCTCAGCCAAAGCACGTTTCGATCGCCCCGATCGAAACGTACGCTGGTGTAGGAGGGGCACGTGTCAGCCAAGCAGAGGTGTTTGCCACACAGCCGCCGTCTTTTTCTGCTCTTTTGCTCATGACGCCTGTATACTGATAACAATTTGTCTATTACTTTCTGCTGTTTACATCACAGCAGATCGTTGCATGGTCTGCAATTTCTTCGCCTGTATTGACTGCCGAAACCGTTGCTTGCCTTTTTCTGGCTTGCCTTTTTCTTCAAACAATTTTTATTTGTATGCGATAGCAAGGTATTCGTAAGTTGTTGGCTTGAACAAAGATAATTATTCATATGAAGACAAAGGAACACGAGTGGTGGTTTGACCCCCTGGCGGATCCAGAGGGGAGCTGCAGAGGGGCGCGGCCTCCCCAGAGGCGCCCGGGTCGCGGGGTCGAGCCGTGCTTTGGCCTCCAAGCCGGGGAGGTTTGGGGAAGGCCAAAACACGGCCCGGCCCGCGCGACCCGGGCGCCTGGGGGAGGCCGCGCCCCTCTGCAGCCCCCTTCTGGAATCCGCCGCAGGTTTGACCACGACTCTACCCCTCTGGATGAGTGCCTGTTGACTGGTATGGTCGGTGCCGCCTCTTGTTTGCAGTCTATCATTCAAGCCAGGTTCGGCGTCTTCCTGCAAGTCGTCAACATCATCATGATTCTGATGGTGCCTCACATTGTTGTCACATACCTTGAAGCCATCCCTATCGGTAACTATCTGACTAGGTTATCTAGGTTAGCTGACTAGGTAACTCTAACTAGGTTAAGTGGTGACATATGAGACAGACCTATCCATTATCTGTTTATTTTGTTAAAGGGATCATAAGACCTTTTTCCACTTTATTGGAGGTGGCAATGCAGTTTGGTACACGAGGCTAAGTTATATTGCAGATTTTATTAATAAAGCTTGAAAATGTCTCTAAGTATACCAAAATCACGTTCAAACTTAGTAACCGTTTCACGCAAATAAGTGCTTCCCGGTTAGAGCCGTAGAAATAAAACACGTAAACCTGTGCCTTTTCTTACGTATCTCCTGCAATGATTATGGGTCCCAATTAGCGAAAAAGGCAAAATTTGGTTCATAACTAGTTGTTACATTACTCAGTTCATGCAAATAAGATATGTCATTCTTAACCCGCGCCGGGCCGGGGGGGGGGGGTGTTTAGACACCCCCCCTCAGGTTTTTCCTGGATATCGGGAAAACGGCGGCGCGTAGCGCCGCCAATTTTCAAGTACTGTTTGATCATCTGTTGTACAGCTTTCAGAAAAGTTTTGACAATAGGTCATGTCAGGTCAGGTCACCAGGCTAGGTCAAGTGACCCCACCTCCGAAAAAGTTTGCGGTTCCACCAAAGCCAAAGTTTTCAGCGGATTGGTTTCGTACTTACAGAGTTTCATAAGTGCACGACTATCTAAAGTTTGTATATCTCGGATTTTCGATATCGGTGACCTAAGGTCAGGTCAATTTCCTGACCTCCCATATAAGTGAATGGGAAATAACATATGATTCTATTCTGAAAGTATGCATTGGATCCAGGCTGATTAATTCAGAATATGTTATTTTAGCTCATTCTGGATGTCCTAAGGTGCGTTGTTTCTAAGATATCTCTACAAAGGTCATCTGAGGTCATCTGAGGTCATCAGCAATGATTTGATAATAACTTCTGATAGAATGAAGATAGACGAGCGGATTGAAACCACTGTATTTGTAATCGTCTGTCCGCGTCGCCCCATATGCAATGACCTATCAAGGGTCACCAACATGACCCTTGACCTGAGGTTAATTTTGAGTTGATCTTACGAATGTCATCATGTATATGTTTCAAAAGTGTCTTGACGAGAGGAAACACGAATAGTGTTACAATTATTTATGGTGTCATTTTTAGATAAATGCTATTCAGAACATATTTTCCAAAAACTGCATTTTTGAACATTTGATGACCTCTGGAAGCCCTAAAACTATTGATCTGAGCTGCAAAGTTTTAGGATCCGTTGGTGGCTATTGCAAATTTATATAGCTATCTATGCTTCAAGACTTGGTTTCTCCATGCTAATCATAGTTTCCGAGATTATTTGGGGATATCTGGAGATTATGTCCTAGAATCTGGAAATTTGAACCTTTGATGAACCTCTGGTGACCTCTAATATTGACCTTGATAAATTTCAACGAAATAGTTTCCAAATACCTTTTGGACGAGTCTCGACCGGTATTTTTGGTTTATGTCTAGGTCCCATGAGGAGCCGAGTAGAAGGGGGGGGTCCGAAACATCCTCCCCCCGGCCCGAGGAACGGTGGCGAGCCGAGCACCGGCCCGCGCGGTAAATTGACTCGTCATCCACGTTCATTCCAATAATAGTTGACTCCAATCGCCCCAGTACAAAGGTTGAAGGGATGACCCCCGGTCGGCCATTCTAAGCCCTCAAAATAACAGTTTAAGGTATGCAGACAACTCCTTTGGCACCGTCATGGAAAATCAGTTGAAGATGATGACTTAGAAAACCATTTGTATTATAGCCTATAGGCGATGTGATTCGGCTGATGACCGGTATGCATCGTCCTGCTTCAATATTCGAATCGAGGTTCCTTGGTCTGTTTATAATTTAGTAGCAGAATTGAGAAATGTTTCGACGATTGCAGCGCACATGATCGGCAATTGCCACCAACTTTGTTTACACCACGTGATTACGTTGTGCATTGTTTGTATTCAGAGCACAATATATGCCTCATTTTTGCATTTATAGAGCGAAATGTTTTTTCTTTTGTATTTGGACCAGAATTGCTAGTGCTGATATAATCTGAATGCAATTAATAACAAAAGCTTATTCAAATAGATTTAATTAATATACAAAATTCGTGAAAATGGGATAATAACGTTTGATTAATTATTGTTGCATTGCTTCCATCATCCAGAAAATTATTAGAAGACATTCGAAAAGGTCTTATGATCCCTTTAAGCGAACATATTCTCGGCATACGCATTTTGAATTTGCTGACACGCAGATTTTCCCTTTTCACGTTCGTGTTTCGTTCCAAAGTATACAGTGAAATACTAGCGCCAAGTTGTGAAGCTTGGGTTTCACCCAGGCCCCTATTACTGGCGGCTGGCTGTCTCAGATGTCGCCTCTGCAGTCTAACGTTCCCGTCAGCGACTGACAGACTGTTGTGTCCTGGCAGTGGGCCTCACCTGCATCTGCTGGTGCTGCGTGGTGCTCTCGCTGAAGCTGGCCAGTTACGCCCACGTCAATTCTTTGTGCCGGACGGGAAGCGTCATTGGCGGCAACCACGCCGCCGCAGCCTCTCCTACAGCAGTCCTGTTGAGTATCGACACCGCCGTGTTGGTATATCGACAGTGTTATACTCCTACAGCAAGTCCTGTGAGTATCACACCACCGTGTTGGTATATCGACAGTGTATACAGGCCGGTGTTCTAAAAAATAATACTCTGGATTTTAGATCTTGCTTCAGTATGCAGTCGTGTAAGTTGTTTCGAAACTTGTCTTGTTCATAGCTTGGAATGTGAAAAGAACTGACGAACGCCTGAATAAGTTCTTTGATATGTTTCCTCATACTGAAAAGGCGTTTTGTGTGGAAGGTTACATTTCAGAAGCCTCCATTTTTTCTTCAAACATTGAATTTAAATTTCAACGTCTGGCAACCTGCCTAAATATTTATCGAACAGCTTTGTGAATGTGTTGCTCACAAAATTGAAGATGGTATATTTCCTTGAAAAATGGTACCTGTTTCAGCGTTCTATGTCCAATACTTTCCGAGCACTATGTCTTCTGAAAATTATAATTGTATTATGTTAATGGTCATTTCTTTCCGCCTGACTCGTGTTTCGGTCTGAACGACATGTAATACGCCAGGCCACAGATAACATGACACATGTACAATGGTACATGTATCATGATAACATGGTATTATGTTAACACAGATAACATGGTATCATGCTATCTCTGGCCAGGCTAATCTATTCTCTATTGGAGCGTGTTTATCGCATGCTACTGCGACCCTCGGTTGCCAAGCTATCGACCCGGGATCCACGCGGAGGTTGCCCGTGTTTTGCGTTTTATGAACTTTTCGTTTCATATATATTGGATGGCTGTGATGAGCATTGTGTATAGAAAAAGATGGAAATATATAGCCTTTGCTCATGTTATGATGATAAAAATATCACTAAGAAAATATTAAATCAACAACAAAAACCTATATTTCGCCTGACAAAATATAGGTTTCATATATTCTGGATCTGTTCTGATCCAGAATATAACCAACTTTTCGTTTCCAATGTTAAACGAATGGCGCACGCGCGCATGCACTGACGGCGCGCCGTTGATCATATTTGACCCAAAATGTAATATGACCTGTTCAATCACAGGGACCACGAGTCGTGAAAAAATCACGCTCGTTTCTTAATTAGTAGCGTCACGGTTATTGATTTCGGGCGTCACACCGGTGGCAGCGTGACGGTGGCGGCGGAGTGTTTTGGGTATTTTCCGTGGGAGGCTGCTGTGACTGACAGAGGGAGTTTAAATACCAATGTAATGCATTATCTGTTTTGCCATGAATTGGAGAATATAACCATATGCGATTTTTCAATATCGGTTTTGTATTACCGAAATTAGTTCGCAAAATCACAGTGTATTTATTTTCCGGACTGCAATGAATGAATGTAGTGAATGAGTGAATGAATGAATGAATGAATGAATGAATGAATGAATGTATGTATGTATGTATGTATGTATGTATGTATGTATGTATGTATGTATGTATGTATGTTATGTATGATGTATGCTATGTATGTATGTATGTATGTATTTGTATGTAGGTATGATGTATGTATTTATTGTATGTATGTATGTATGTATGTATGCATTGCATGCATGCATGCTGCATGCATGCATGAATGAATGAATGAATGAATGATAATGAATGAGATGAATGAATGAATGAATGAATGAATTGAATGAATGAATGAATGAATGAATGGAATGGAATGTATGTAATGAAGGTTTCGAACATGAATAGGAAACGGAAGTAAGCTGGTTCAGGCACTTGACCTACTGGTTCCCCGCCTTCCCGATCCAGTGAAGCGTCAAACTGCCAGCAAATACCCTCGTGCCATTTAACTAAGATTCCACTCGGTTCTATCGTTTAGTTCATTCAGAGTATCATCAACGGACAAGTGTGGCCCAATTACAGACGAAGTCACTAGGTAAAAACAGACAAGACACTAAACGAAATGAACAAAGTTAAAAACTAATGAATGACAAAGTTAAAACAGCAAAACATTACCCAGAAAACACATCTTAACCCGCCGCACTGCAGGGGGTGATTTTCGCCCCCCTCAGGTTTTTCAAGAGTAGCGAAAAACGGCGGCGCGCAGCGCGCCAAATTTCGTTGACACCTAGTTTGGGCATCAATTACCCACCACTTTGGAAAAGTGTTTGACTTTCAGGTCATCTCAGTCAGTTCACAATCCATTGTCAAGTGACCTCACCTTTCAAAAATGTTTTACGTTCGTGCCAAAGCACAGTCTTTTTTCGAAAGTTGTGAAACTTGCAGGATTTCATAAAGATATCAGGTACCTACAATTCGTTTTCTATCTCAGATTTTCGTATCGGTGACCAAAAGGTCAGGTCAATTTCCTGAACCTCGCCGCGATATAAGTGAATGGGAAAATAAACAAATGCTTCCCTTTCAGAAAATGGCATTGGATCCAGGCATTCTTTTCAGAATTTCATGGCTATTTAGCTCATTTAAGGATCAAGGTGCAATTTGAATGTTCAAGTGATTTCTACAAGGTCATTCTGAGGTCATATGAGGTCATCAGCAATTATTTGCGTAATAAACTCTTGATAGAAAATAGATTAGAGACGATTAGTTGACCCAATGGTTCGTCTCGTCTATCCGCGTTGCCCCATATGCAACATGACCTACCTGGGTCACCAAATACCTTGACCTGAGGTTTCATATTTTGAAATTGACCTTACCAGGTCACCGTAGTATATGTTCTAAGCGCATCAATGAGACAAACACGATGGCGTCAAAATGATTTCCGTATCTTTCTTAGGTCACTGCTATTTCACGAAAAACTTTTTGGCTAAAACGTATTTTTGACCTTTCATGACCTCTGGAGCCTAAACTATTGATCTGAGATCAATTTTTGAGGACATACATTTGCGATTTGCAAATTTCAATAGCTATCGATTGTCTCTCTAATTGTTTTGCTCCTAGCTATCATAGTTAACGAGATAATCGGGGGTTCTGGAAAAAGAGTCCTAAAAGAGTTTCTAAAACCGGGAAAAAATCTGGGACCTTGCCGTGACCACTGGTGACCTCAATTGTGACCTGATCCAAGAAAAGACAGAAATACTTTCGATAGAGCTTGCCTAGAGCTATCAAATACCGTTTCCCGCTTGACGCTACGTTGCGTAGTTTCGGAGATCTCACGGGGGGTGGAAATCAACCCCCCCTGCAGTTCGTGTTCGGCGCGAACCCCCTGCAGTGCGCGGGTTAACACTTTGGTTAAGATGTGTTCTGTTTCCCGTCTCCCGTTTCTCCAGGATCGAGACCCGGTTCTATTCTACCGACCCCCGTTTTAGTGGAATATTCTCTCTACCGGCTGTCGTCTGACTAGCCCGAGACTCTGTTCTGATCCAGACTCCCGTTTCAGTGTATGTATTTACATCAACAGACACTCCACAAACAAGTGTGGCTATTCCGTGTCATAGGTCGGCTAAATAAAACAGTAGGGAAGTCATAGGTGTCACAGTGGGGAACTATCACGCACATGTACACAAACACACACACACACACACCCGACACACATCAAAGTCAATTATTCCTAAAGAAAGACCGGGCCGCCCGCTTGAAAACGTTGCCGGTTCCAGCCTCCCCATATCACCAGCAACGCGTTCAGCAACGATGCCGCACGGCCTACGAAAATGAGCGCTGTCCGGCCGCCGTTTCATAGCAGGCGGGCGCAGGTTACTGATCCTGTCGCGTACCACGCCCGCAGGGCCGCGCATCCCAGCATAGGTGCGGAAACAAAGAGGCGAGGGTCCGCAGGGCCTCACCCAGCATACATGTCTTGTGAGCAACAATCGCCGTCGTAATCGCACATCTAGCGAGGCGCGATGAGGTTTCAGGTCATCCCGCGCGTGAGACACATGATATATTTTCTGAGTCAGTTAAACGACCCTGGTTTTGCAAAAATTTTCACTAACTGTCATCAGTCTGTTTTTACGTTATCAGCCGAACCATTTTCCATATACAGAGATACAGTATCTCACGCGCGAGATGACCAGGACCGTGCACACATGAGTAAGCATCACGTTCTGCGGGAAGGAGTGCCTCAGGTGGCGGAGACCATCAGGAGGCCGACACACTTTCGCAACCCACGTCACTACATGAGCGGTCCCAGCTAAGGTTGACGGTTCAAACAGCACGCCGAGGTTTTTAACAGACAAGTCTCCTGGGTGGTCTTCCCCAACGGACCCGCACGCTGGACAGGCGAGAGGTCGCGGTGTTCTGCCGGGTGCCATAAGGAGAAGGATTCAGTTTTGGATGCGTTGAGTTAAGTCCGTGTGATGGAACCACGATGATAAGGAAGAAAGTGTCTGTCTCCATGCGTAGATGAGGCTAGGAAGGTTGCGTTTGACATCGGATATAAGGACCTGGGTATCGTCAGCGTACTGGGTCAACATGATGCGTCCGGCGCGTGCAGGCTGAGGTCGTTGGCAAAAATAGTGAATAAACAGAGGGACCAAGGGCAGATCTGGAAGACACCCATGGTATGAAAAGGGGCTTGGAGATCACTCTTGTCACCGGGAAGAAGAAGAGATGCCAAACTGACTGAGTATTGGCCAGTGAGATAGGATGAAAACCAGGTCGGGTTCAATGCCATAGAGCTTGCAGCTTGGGAAAGAAGTTGTAATGAGGAATTACGTCAAAAGCATTACTAAAGGTCCAAGAGGCCACAAAAGAGAGACTTGACCACGGTCCCATGTTGGAAAAAAGATACGGTTTATGATTAAGAGAGCAGAGCGGTTTCTGTGGAATGGGGGGACGAAAACCATGTTAGATGAGGAGAGGAGATGATTGTCGGACATGTAGGCAGACAGCTGGCGCTGTTACTACACTCTCGACGATTTTGGCCATTGATAGGGACTATAGAAATTAGGACGATAGTTAGAGACTAAAGTTGGGTCGCCGGGGGGAATTGAAAATGGGATGAACCCATGAGAGTGCTTCCAGGAATCCGGGAAAGTCACATGAGTAAGGCAGGTATTGACAACGTGGAGCAGGACAGGGGCCGATGGCACTCGAAACAAAGGAGCAGGATACGAATACAGATACCGTCAGGTCCACATGCACCGGAACGCTCACGGAGAACACAACCTCCGCAGCTCGGACAGTGTCACCCCGGCGACCCGAAAACACAAGGAACCAACCCGTGGTAGACGGCACGGACGTCGGCGGCACCCCGAGACTAGCGAGGCCGGCCGCGACACGTGGGCCGACATCAACAAAGTAGCTGTTCAGTGGAGACTCTCTACCGGCCGTCGTCTGACTAGACCGAGACTCGGTTCTGATCCACTGACTCCCGTTTCAGTGGAGACTCTGTACCCGCCGGCGTCGGACCGGACAGAGATGGACTCTCCCCCCACTGGGCTGCCCGTGAGGAAGCTGGTCTGCTTCCCGGACAACCTGAATCTGTTCGACATTTACTACTACCTGATCGCGCCGACTCTCTGCTACGAGCTCAACTTCCCGCGCTCCGACCGACTGCGCATCTGGTGAGTCCCTGGACGTGACGCCTTGGAGGATGTGTCGCTCAGTGTTACCGTACGTATACGGGTGATGAACCATGGCAATGTATAATTCGAACGCGTACGCTGTGTTTCGACGGATTGCGTTTGGCCCGTCATGTAACCTTTTCGGCTTGCTTTGCGCATCATCTGGCGTGTGTATCAGGTCTGTCACATGTTCGGGCAGGTTCCTGGTCCGCCGCGTCCTTGAGCTGATTGTCGGCATCAACATGCAGGTGGCGCTGTTCCAGCAGTGGATCATCCCCAGCGTGCGCAACTCGCTCGAGCCGTTCTCGGTCAGTTCTGCCGGAACTACAGTCTGCGCCAGCAGCCAACTGTGGAGCTGCTGATATACTGATCGGCCCGGGACTGCCGGATATAACCCTACCTTTCTGTTGCTTTTCCTGGGGTTGGGTGATTGTAGTGTACACGGCACACTAGAGGAACACGCGCGAAGGCGTCAGAGTTGCAATATTCCACATGACAAGAAGCGGTTTGAGTTTGTAGGCTCGCTTAGTTTATTGAAGGGCTTCGTTATTGAACTTGAAGACAATGCGACTGGTTATCGCTGTTGACCAGGGTTAAAAAACGGTGTTTTAATCAAAACCTTCTGGGTAGTGTTTTGTGTGTGTTTAATAGTGTTTTTTTTTTCTCACACGCTCTTAGCCATGCAACATATGCTGGAATGTCCCAATTTTGAAACTTTTAAGCATGCAAACATCCTTAGAAAGGATGTTACGTGTATTTGATGCAAATAACGTAACACAACTGCTTGCTAGATTACCACGATTAAATTTCACATTCCAAATCTATTATGTCTTTGGTCAGTAGAGATGGGAGTTCAATGGACGACGTTGTTCCTTAAGTTATCCCAACTCTTCTTAAAGGGACTGTCCCACCTTAACATGAGATTTGAGTTGAGATAGCCATTTTGCGTGCTTGGCATTGAAATTATGTATGGTAAAGTTAAAACAACCACTGAGGTCGAATCACAAAGAACTTCGAGTTTGATTTTGCAATCTGTAACATCGCCAGCCCCCAATGTATTTGAATGGTGGCCGTGAGCCGATGTCGTAGTCTCTCTTTGCTAAATGTTGATTTACAGTTTGACTTGGTTTTTACCTTTTGCATACATTTAGCCATACACTAGTCCTACTTATAAAACAGCTGAAGGTTTCTTTTTCCCAAAATTCCTTCATATGACGTCTCAGCCCAAATATTTTAAAACTGTTTTTTTATGAAATTGAGGACGTTCGGAGAAAAACAAATGTCATAATTCGTGTTCAGCAGCATTCACTTCATTTATTTTTGCACCACAAACGACGTACATTTGACCACATTTTTTGAAGCTGGGACAGTCCCTTTAAGGAACAAGCGTCGTACAAATTGGAACTCCCATCTCTACTGACCAAAAGAAATGAGAGATATAAATGAAAACTAATCGACGGAATGATGGGAAATGCAACATTGTTTCCCTTTTCATTATCAAAAGTCTGGAAACAAAACATCAAATTCAATGATGCACCAATTATCTTTATTTATAAAAAAAGTCGGGAACTTGCTCAGTAGCATTTTTATGAAAAACCTGGCGTGTTTTTTCTCTCTCTTTCATTTACCCACCACAAAAAGGTAATGAGTAATGGGTAGTGCCAACCCTGCGGTTGGCTGAGTTGCAGTAGTGCCTCCTGCTGTGTGTTATAGTCGCCACTGACGCTCTCTTCCCGGGCGTCTCGCAGAAGATGGACATGACGCACATCACTGAGCGTCTTCTGAAGCTGGCCATCCCGAACCACCTGCTGTGGATCATGAGCTTCTACCTCATCTTCCACTCGTACCTGAACCTGATTGGCGAGCTGACGCAGTTCGGCGATCGCCGCTTCTACCTGGACTGGTGGAACGCGTCCGACATCAAACACCTTCTGGCGGACGTGGAATCTGCCCGTACACCACTTCGCAGTGAGGTAGGACCGCCGGATATGAAGGAAGGCTTCGTAGCTGGAACCTGCCCGACCCGGACACCACTTGCAGTGAGGTAGGGCTGCGGAATACAGATACATGTATTAGGACCCTCAACAGCATGGATTTGTGGTATCCTTGTCATTACACAAGTTAAGTACCGAGCGGAATAAAAATACGAAATACAGCATCCGATGATGATACAAATACAGATGATAAAACACGGTAGCAGACTTGTAAATGACTCAGAGTTGAGTCATGAGTTGACTAATGAGTCAGACATTTTTGGATGAGTCATGAGTTGAGTCGACTCAGTTTGTAAAATCGACACTTGAGTCAAGAGTCGAGTCGATTCATTTGGTTTGAAACAGCACTTGAGTCAAGAGTTGAGTCAGCTCTTCGGTTGTGAGTCAGACTTGAATCGACTCAAACAAATGTGAGTCAAATGCAATAGGGACATAGCCAAGGGGGTACTGGGGCGACGCCCCTTCACCTGGGCAAACCCATTTACACTAAATAGAATGCGATTTTGTCTGACACCCGATCCTATCCCCCCCCCGGGTCAACATCAATTAATAATGAAACTTGTGATGAGTTAAACTGAGTCGACTCAAATGTTTTTTGAGTCGAGTCGAATCAATTTGTTAAAACCATGCACTTGAGTCATGAGTTGAGTCGACTCATTTTGTTTTAAACACCACTTGAGTCAAGAGTCGAGTCAGTTCTTTGGCTCTTGAGTCAGCCTTGAGTCGACTAAAAAAAATATGAGTCATTACAAGTCTGCACGGTGGTAAAAGAGTGAGAATATAAAGAAATGCTTCATATCTGGAACCTGCCCGTACACCGCTTCGTCATGGGTCAGGGCTGCCGATTGTCAATGAGGGCTTCCTGTTTTGCACTATGAAGCAATGGCATTCTACTCGGACTCTGTTCATGAGGCCAACTTGGAGCCCAGTGCCATACTAGGTGCACGCAACAACTTCCGTTGTGTGAAGTAATCCCATTTATTTCATAAAATCCACACGACGGCAGCCATTCCTTGTCCATTGGTCCTTTGGTCTATGAGCTGAGAGCCGACATCTGGGAGCTTCGAAACCGGCCGTTAATGCGTGACCCACTGACCATGTGTTTGCTGCTGTGTTGTATTTTCCAGGGCAGTTCTACCGACACGCTGCTTACGTCACCGGTTCAGCAATTCTCGGCGGCGGTGGCTGTGTTCTTCCTCTACGGCGTTCCTGCAGAGTACCTGGTGGCTGGGCCGCTGCAAACTCCTCCGGAGTCTGGGCCTCCTCGGCATGAATGGCGCAGGTACGGACTGCCGTCTGGCGGGCACGTGATTCATGGGGCCCGATATGAGGAACAGAGCAGGCGGGCTTGATAGCCTTCTATGTGCATTTAGCGCCCCCCCCCCCAAAAAAAAAAAAAAAAAAAAAAATCACACGAGGACAGAGCAGGACCGTCGAGGCGACGAGGCATGGTTAATTTATCTGGGCAGTTTGGCTCGAACAGTTGCAGTATACCATCTTTGGATTGGATCGGCTCAATCATTGCAGGCTGTGCAGTGTGCAGCCTTACATCATGTCCCTTGGTAGCTGACTGCCGTTCCTGCCGCCAGATTCCGCTGGACACGCTGACGGTTTTCGTGAAGAAGCGGTTCTCTCCGCGGCTGGGTAACGTCATGGTCTGGCTGTCCCTCATCATGGCCAGCGCTGCGCCATCATGATTACTACCACGACTACATCATCGAGAGGCAAGCCGCGAGGGCCTTGACCGCCACGCCAGTCAGGTAGTCCGGAAGCCGATTCCGAGCCGACGGGTTGGCTGTCGCTGTCAAGCTGGCGGGGTAGGGGCGGCACGGGGTAGTCACGGGAGGCAGCCGGAGGGGGAGGCTTCTATAGGTGCCTGCCGTAGGGGATGCCGCTGGGTTAGGGGAGTGCCGACAGACGATAAAGGTAAGGGTCGCAGAGCTTGCTGGCTGGTGACCAGCAGAGCAGAGCTTGTGGGGAGCATTGTTGTCGGTCTTTCGTGCGCTGTTGGCGCGTCACGCGGTTCGCCACAGGTTCGCTTCTATCGTAGCTCGACAGGTTGTTCACCTTATTTCGCAACACTTTCCCGTTTTCATCTAGGCATTTTCACTTCGCCCTGTTATGCTTGTTTTATGATTTGACTGATCTCTCTGTCGGCCTATTTAGGTGCAAAAGCAGCCTTTATATTGTAACTGTTCGAATTTCTGCGCACAACAGTTGCTCGGGTTGCTGTAATGCGCTGAGGACTCTCTGTACACTACTTTGTGTTTGGCTCGTAAAACTGTGCCGAGCTTGCTTCACAATGGGTAGAAGCGACTTTGGTGTCGCATTGTTATTCAACACAATGCGCTCAGAGACTCAGGATGTCTTGGGGGTGCTTTGTGGCCAGCTTCTGTGATTATTCAGATCGTGTACAATCGAGATTATCGCCTTTGATGCTCCCAGTCGAAGCAATAACTGGAGTTACAAATCGCTTATGACAGTCACATTCATGCAGGGTTCATGGCTGTAATCAATAAGACCCCTTCGCGATATGACACGGAAGCTTATTCTGATATCGCGTGTTACGCCCTATATGCGTATGGTAGCCTGGGATGGCGTGCGAGATGTTTCGCTGCGCTCGGTGCCTTCGCCACCTGCCTTCGGTCCGTGCCGCGGGAGAGTGTGGTGAACACTTTACAGTGTCGCCATTTCCGATTGTCCGGCGCTCGAAGCCGCGCCAGTGATTCAAAATGAGCGACACCGTTGATGGCCTCAGCTCTTTGTTAATCTGTTAACCGGGCCAGGGTTGCCTTTGGGCACGGTGTTTTGTGTTTTGACGAATGTTTTTTGCTAGAACGTCTACCGGATAACCTGTGTCTGCGGAATATCCCATTTATGCCCGGATTGCCAGCGGCCGTCTTCCAACAACTCTGTGAGCAATGGCACGATAGTGTTCCTTGAAGGGTCATGGCGATGAGTGTTTGATTGTATGTGCTTCAGTTCAGGGTGTTAACCACAGCTCTCTGTCAATCGGGTTTGTAGCCTGCGCTTAAGCAGCTGTTCCATCACTCTGTCTATCCCACCGTAACTGCCATGACCAGATCATGGCTGAAAATGATGGTGTGTCTGTCGTCGTTGGTTGCATCTGTCGGTTAGCGCACAATACCGAGGGTGTGCCAGCGCTGTTGCAGCAGGGTCGGTAGGATGCTGATGTATGTGTGAGGATCGTGTAGCGGTACTCGGGACCGGGACGCGTGACACAGTTGTACCAGATTTGGTAGCGCTAGGCGGTTTTGCAGCGCATTTCTGTTGTGGTCCCAGTCGCTGGAACTATTTTGGTGGTTATGGGAGCGGCCGGTAAATCACGTGAAATTTGCGAATTTCTAGCCATATATTTGATATACGTATTGTCATGCATGTGATTGGCTTAGCTCAGCCTGGACGGGCATCGCTATTAAAGCCAGTGTGATTAGTGAATACTCGGTGATTGAGTTATATAGCGGGGATAGGTAGCCGCCGGTGATTATAGTAATGCAAACATATCGAGACAGATATTGACGGGGTGCTTTCAAATCGGGTCATTTTTGAGCGTAGTGCATATTTGAGCTTGGGTGCTGGCGTAAGTATTCTGCGTACGCGAGGTCGAATGAACGAAGGGTGGCGTTTACAATTGTCAAACATTATTGCCACCGTGAATACCAATAAACAGCTGAAAAATATTATTTGTGTTATTATGTATTATTTATGTTATTATTTGTGGGCCGACCAGCAACTCGTTGAGCGGGTTCAGCGGCGAGCGACGAAGATGGTACCAGAAGTGCGTCACCTGCCCTACCCCACCCTTGCGACTTCGAGCGCTGGGTACCATCGCTGTATTTACCGGCGTCGTGGGGAGACAATGATCCATGACTTATCAGCTGCTCCATGGGGTCTCGACGCTAGATCCGCAAGTCTCTTCGATCACATGCAGTCGCCAGGGAACCCCGTGTCGGCTGGTCAAGCCGCGAGAGTCTCCCGTATCCGGTGCAACGCCTTCTCGGTCAGAGTTGTGAACGATTGGAAACAGCCTACCATCAGCAGTTGTCGCTCGGACACAATGAACCAGTTTAAGAACCGTCTTGATGCACATTGGGCGCGCATCATGCACGCAATCCCTCACACAGACGGTTAGAAAGACCAAGATTCCTTATAGAGAAAGAACCCAGGATGCTCGACTGGAACGGATACTAAAGGCCAAGGGCCTATCTGAATTCCGTACATCTTAAGTTAAGTGTTCCGCGATCTGCCGTAATCGTGCTCCTGAGTTCCAGTCACCTTCAGCTATCGGTCTTGCGACGGCGAGGACTCTATTTTCAGACGTCACTTGGCCATTTTCCTCTCTTCCCTTTGGGAGGGCGTCGCCATTCGCCAAGCCCCGTACGGCCCAGTCTTCAGCCTTAGGCCTTACAGGGACGCCGTGGCGGAGCGTCGGCGGGGACTGGGTAGACAGACGCCTTTTACCATGGATGTCAATCAAATCTAGCTCACGGCAAGCGCCGATAGCCGATTCTCTGGATATGCGGCGGAGCGTAACAGCCCTCCAGGTGGCAGCACCCATCGCAGCCCCCCTCTCTCCCAGCGGTGCTGTCTTCTGGCCAGCAGGCCAGTCGTCCAACTCCAAAGATTCTGGTCTTCCGTGGTGTTTAACACTTAAAAGCGGCTGACGACTCTCACCTTTCAAACTTCAAAAATGCTACGATCGTTTCGGAAGGATCCGTGGATGCACCAAACTGAGAAACGGGTCTATATTTTTTTTCGTTTCGGAACCGAAGCGGCACCGCCCTTGACGCCTAAAAGTTGGAATATCGAGCGAGAACTGGCAGCAGGCATCGAAACGTTTCGATGATATTACGGTAGAATTACGGCAGACGGTCTGGCAGAGCATGGCGCGGTGGCGGCCCGCCGTAAGGCGAGGCGACATACTGAACCTCACCTACAATATCGAGTTTATTTTGTCCAGGGTTTATCAAGTCCTTTTTCAAGAATAATAATCCTTTACGATCTAAGAGGCTGACTCGTGATGTCACATGTATCGCGATTGATGGTGAGCAATCGGTTTGGCTTGGAAGTGGCCTGAAGCGTCCAGGGTCCTATTGAAGCCCTGGCTCGATACTAATGCAGTTAACTCAGCTTTCGAACAGATCCAAAGGCCGCCTCCGACGTATATTGGGCTGAACAACTCTTTTTCAACAAGGCGGCTTCCTCGCCAAAAAGTGATGGTAATGCTGCAATCGCCCGTTCTCCCTTAACACGCCACATAAACGTACTCTCGATACGAACAAGTTTATGACCTTTGAAGGGTACTGCCCCAAATACGACGCGATATAAAACAAAATCGCATTCCTATGTACAGACCTGTATTCACATTTACACAAGGCGCTTCGCACCGTCATAATCATCCTAGTGGTTGGTGGTCTGTCACTCGGCCCAGCTCAGCCAAACTCAGCCCAGCTCGGCCAAACTCAGCCCAGCTTGGCCAAACTCAGCCCAGCTCATCCGACTACCAGCTGGTCCTCCGTGGCGAAGGTGTACTCGGGCACCTCGAGGTTGAGCGGTGCCGGGCCCTTGCGGATGCGGCCAGACGCGTCGTAATGCGAGCCGTGGCAGGGACAGTAGTAGCCGCCGAAATCGCCTGGCAAGACACACAAAGGGAGGTCACACGAGAAGGCATGGACACCACAGACGTCATGTGGTAGCTAAATCAGATAGGGATCAGGTCACTCAGCACATCTGGTCACTAGGCATACACATTATCCGAAAACGAAGATGCAAGCAGCTTTACATGATCAGGCTAACAATTGCATCATAAAACTCCCACCAGTGTGTGAGAACTCAACAGCAGCACTCAACTTCTAAAAACGTCATCCAGCCCGCTTCTACAGGATGCAACTGGCCTGTCAGACATATAATCTGATCTGTAACTTTCCGTGCTACGCTGGCTGCATGGAACAGCTCCCGCAGTGCTATGTCTGTAAAGCTCTCGAATCGTACACAAGGCCTGTGTCCACTAATGGAGCAGTCAACCACTCATGCCAGGCACATGTTGCGAGGCTACCAACGAAGTTTCAAATGGTTAATATGACGTAATTTGCAAACCGCGACACCTAACCTACTAAGGAACTACTAAATACTAATCAAAGGAACGACGACGATAACACAGCGCCGAGCCATCGCACCAGGCAGGTGGCCGTGGGCGGTCGTCGCGGGCGGCCGGGGTGAGCGGCGTCAGCCGACGTACCGGAGTTTGCGATGGGCACGCAGCCGAGGTGGGTGCACACGCCGACCAGCACGAGCCAGCGGTCCTGCTTGACGCGCACGTCTCGTGCTCGGGGTCTCCGCAGCGTGGCCGTTGACGCTCTTCTGCGTCTGAATCTGCCTCGGGGGTCCTGGGCAGAAGCACAGACGCACGGTTAGAAGGGAGCGCGGCACGGGGAGATCGCAACGGCACACGTGTAGAGAGATAGCGGAACAGTTGTGTGGCAGAGCGAGAAATGACATAAGCGAAACGCCTTGAAATTAGGTTCGGCGATAGAGAAGACAACGAATAGTGTATCAAACCTCGCATGAAAAATGCGCCCCTTACTCCAATGCAACTAATGTACGTTCGACTATCACTTTATCATGAAGTCCTGAACAGCAACTCAGCTAGATAAACACGCGATAACCGAGCCCATAGATAATTGGGCCAAACCCTCAGAAGAGCCTCCCGAGTAGGCAGCGGGCAGGCAGCCTCTGCATACCTGTGCCTGACGAAGAGAGGCTTGTTGCGCCACTTGAAGGTGATGTTCTTGCCCTCGGGGATGTCGTTGAGGTTGATCTCGATCTTGGCCAGAGCGAGCACGTCAGCCGAGGCAGACAGAGACGATATGAAGTGGGTGACGACCGACTTGGCACCGTACGCACCTCCAACGCTGCCGGCTGTGGCGGGAAGGCAGGCGTCAAACGAGTATACTGACTGTCGGGAACGACAGTCATCCTGTCTATATGGAGTAGCCTGTTTTTTATTCTTCTTCGATGATGATGATTGAGGTTTAAGGGCGGGCCGACAACTAAGGTCACATGCCGCCCATTATTCTTCTTCTTCAGCGTAGCCACGCACAAACACACACATGGCGGGATAAAAAGTCAGCTAATGATATTCGGCATAAAAATGATACCGACATGAGCCGAGCTGCTTTATCATTGTGATAGTCCGTGTGGATAAAACATATGATTGCAGAATCCAGAAAACATGTTCAGAATGAGGGACAGAAAGACGGAAGGCACAGAGGTGGAGAAAACCGCACTGCACATTCGCAACGACTCGGCATCCACGGCTGTAACAGGCCAGCTTACAGCCGATACTGGTGCGGACAAAGGTATATCTGCATGTTGGTCGCAGAGACGGAGATCGGGCGATGAGCCCGACACAGTCGCCAGAGACTGACGTGGGCATCGTAAGTATTGTGGACAATCGACGAGATGATAAAGTGGGTACAATTAATCGGCACCTTAAACCCTTATTTCTAAACTTTCTTCCCCTCAAGCTCATCGGGTTTGCCTTATCGGCCTAAAACAACCTCACTTACCACTTTTTATATTCCAACTTAAAATCCCCATTTTTCACTTAAAGGAGGTGCCACCCTTGCAGCCAATATCGAGTTTTTGGTGTCACCGGTTAGAATTACGCGTGTCCGATTTCACCTGAAGTCTTGTTCCGAACTGCCCCATTAGATAAAAAATGCATTTGCAACCAGCAATGAATTGGCAATCATTCTTAAAATTGAGTCGCCTCGCTATTTTGAATCACTTCTTTGCGGACTAAAATTGTCTTTTGAACATTGCAAACTCACATCACATTCTGTCAGTGAACTTTAACAATTAAAAAGTGTTACATTTAATTATGTTGTCAACAATCTCACTTTTCATTAATAAAGAACAAACCCAAAGGCACTATTCGGCCAAAAGCTCTGGCTCGACTTTGGTCAGAAAAGATTAAATGACGTTACCCTCTAACACAGATAGACGTTGTGAACGTCATGTTGCGCGAATTCGGCTTTTGGCTTTGGCCTCGGCTTGGGCGCGGGGGGAGCTATTGCTTCAATTGCTAAGCGAGCAAGAAATTCGCATCACAACCCCACGCATTTGACTGCCAAAGGGAACCGCTAGTGATTCGTGAGTTTGACGTTGCCAGCATATAATAACAGTTTATTGTATACATTTGTTTCTTTCAATAATTTTGTTCATTTTATAAATCAAAACATTAATACATTGTTTGCAACATAAAAGTACCCTGGCTCACTAGCGGTCCTGGGCCAAGCTGCGAAAATCCAGCTTCTAGTGCAAAACATCCAATGGTAGGGCATGCATGGCTTTGTTTTGAAACAGCTGCCCAAATATTGATAGCAATAGTCCAGCAATATGGAAAGCGACCATCTTGAATATATATGCCTGTTGCACAAATGGGACCAATGTTTTTGGAGTTGAAAAAAAAATAGAAAATGCTTTGCCGAAACATTACTTTAGCAATTTGAGGCAAACAAGCATACATTATACATTAATTCCCCAGCAATTCATTTAAGCTACTTTTTAGAAATCCCTGCGAGGTGGGCTACTTCCCTTTAAAAGCCCTCATTTCTAACTTAACCCTCATACTCAGTTTCTCACCCTGGCCATGTATAGTAATGTAAGGACAGGCATGCAGCCTGGTTTGAGACGTCACTCGTTGCCTGACAAAATATTTACCGCAATTTCTTCGTCCGTCAACTTTTGGATGGATTTAACGAACCTTTATCCCGCCTTTATATATTATCGCTGCTGAATGGGATTGCAACCTACCCCTGTGTGTAATTGGTTCAACTAAACTTTGCCATGAGACACCATTGGACGTTCATCATGTTCGATGCTCATAAACTAATAACGTAGGACCGTACGAACTAAAAAGTTGGATTGGGGGAAAAACTGGAGGCTGAAGTGAAAAGGTTGCTTTTTGGTATTAAGTTGTTCTTGAGGGAATTTAGTTTTTAAACTGGGTGCTAAAAGGTGGCAAAAGTATTATTCCCGAAAACAGTGGAGACTCTGTGAAGAAGTCACAAACCATGGAGAACCAATGAAACCTCGAAGTATGCCCATGAGGTACACCATATTCAGGAGCTAGGAAGAGAGTCATACAGGTTATCAACTTCTGACGTGAGAGATCTCCAAACAAATCTACGCTCTGGCACAGGCAGCCACCACCACCAACATTGACGAGCGAGGAACTGACCTCCCGGCCAGTATGTAGGAGAAGGTCTGGCGGGAGCACGCGTCCCTCATCGGCGCGGCCGCGCGGGTCAGCGTGCCGCGCGACGGTAGTCACTGAAGTCGGCATCCTGGTCCGGCACATGCAGGTCTGTGGTGCGCAACATCGCCAACCTGGGCGCTTCACTGGCGGCAACACACACAGAGCACAACAACGTTTTAGGACATGGGCCTGAAAATACCTGCAGGTCCGTGTGCGCACATCGCACCTGGGAGCTCACTGACGACACACACACAGAGCACACACACACTGTTAGACCATGAGTCCGTGTGCGCACACCGCACCTGGGAGCTCACTGACGACACACAGGGCACACAGACACACTGTTAGACATGGGCCTGAAATACCTGCGGCAACTTCTGTCAGATTAAACAGTGTGTACTGTCAACTGTGTATAGGTATATGGTACACCTGCAGAAATTACTCTGTTGGTATGCAAAAAAGTGAGAACATTGTGTGCACCTAAAACACAAATAATACAGGGTAAAACAAAACTTAAGGTCATCAAGACCATAGATATTGAGATGAAGATGGAATATTGGGTTAGGATGAGACACGTGAAACTTAGATTGCCACCTTGACCTTGAGTGCAACTGCTGTCACTGCTGTCACTTGCAGACCATCTCAGCCAGGAGCCAATAGCAAGCACTGCAGCGACTCAAACCTGGCCTGCCACACCAGGTGAGGTCAAAAGCCCAGCACTCTCCGGATTGAGTTACAAGAGCACGCATTTTTTTATTAAATAACCTGGTCCTGGATAGTAAACAATCCATTGGTTGAGTGTAAAATTGTGTTGATAGAATTTGTTTTGGGGGAGGGAGAGATATAATTTATTATTTGCAATTTGTAGGTAAGGTCAGGTGAAAAGGGAGCAAATTTCCAGTAAAACAAAAATGAAAAGAACACAATTCCTTGAACCCAAAAGTCCAGAAACTGTAAGAAAAAAAATGGGTGAAGAGGTAGACTACAGTTCAATAAGTGTTGTTTTACTGATTATGCTTAGTGCCTACCTACAAGCAGTAGCGCAGCCAGACCTTCAGAAGGGGGGGGGGGGGCGAGCCAGTCATGGTTGTGTCCTAACTAAAAATATACACCTGGATATGAAAAACTACGGATTTCGGCCACTTCATTTTGTGAGCACCCCTTTTTCAACAATTGTATTTTTCACTTCTGCTTAAAAAAATCCTTTGGTTATTTCAACAGACTCTAATGGCCCCTCAACAAACTAAAGAAGCCCCTGAGGCCTGAACAGACTCAATGAGCCCTGGACATGCTCGAGAGACCCCTGTTTTGGGGACCTGGGTGGGCTCAATGGCCCCTGGACAGGTTTTGGGGCCCTAAGTGGGCTCAATGGGCCCCTGGAGATGCCCAAGAGGACCCCTGGGTTAGCTTTGAAAGCCCTTCATTGTCTTGAAGGGCCCTTGGCAAGCACCAGTGACCCCTCGCCTGGTTTGAGGGCTCCTCTGTAGCCTTTTGAAAGCCATTCACCTAATACAAATGATATCTGAACCAGTCTTGGTGGGCCCCTGCAACCCATAAGGAGGGGGGCAATTGAGTGGCAATTCCCCCTGACTGCACTACTGCCTACAAGTACCTGCCTCCTTATCAAAATCTGTACCCATGAACAATATCAGTGTCAGTGTATTAGTGCTTTAGTGAGTTGCAGTGGCATATTTAAGGGTGTGTCTGTGAGGGGTGGGACCATGTATTGTCTATATGGTTCTTTTGGATTGATAAATTGTGAATTATGCTCCTACAGGATGTCCCCCCTCTTGGCTGATTTCTAAACACTCAATGGTGTGTTGTATCATGTACAAGTTATAACACTAAAATCATAACAGCTGGTATTTGGAAGTGTCTTATTACAGCTGTTTACTCAATGTATACAATCTATCATAAACACATGAAACTTTGCTTTAATTGATACCTACTCATCATTGGAGCAAAACTAAAGTATCCTTATTACAAAAGCACATTCATCAAGGAATGAACAATTCAATGGGAAGTTACTTTAAATTTTGAACATTACCTCCCATGTCAAGAGGGTGGTGATTAAGGTAGGAAGGGTTAACAGCTATAACACAGGATATATCCTAACACCAGACTTATGCTATTGGCAATTTAAATGCTTATGCCCCACTCATGACTCAAGTATGCAAATACATTTGAAAAGTCTAGCATTAGGACATGTCCGATGGTAAGGTTGATAACCCTACCTTCCAAGCAATCAAAATAATGTGCACTGATGATGCCATCAACAACTCAACAAGATCCCTGATATCCCAATATTGATTTTATCTCACCCCCAATGGACCTTTTCATACTTACAGGAGGCACTCCTCCACTTTCCTGGGTTTGGGTTTACAAGGCCTTTCCCAATGGCTTTACTGGATCACAGAAGACATCAACGCAAGTTGAAGTGACTGTGGGAATTAAGCCCATAGATGGTGCTCTCTCTGCTCTGAAGTCTAGTACTGTCCACTAGACCAATAATTGCATGATTAAAAGAATGTCAATCAAGTATCTGAAGTTGTTGTAATTGTAATTATTGTTATGTAACGACAAACATGGTAAGATACAGTAAAGTATGATCTACAGCCACGTTCTATCCTCGGAAATCTAATGCTATCGGAATGGAGATGATACTGAAGTAGTGTTTTAGTCTGTTGGTATTTTTAACACTCTGATATCATGAAAAGTCTGAGGTAAGGACATGTCCGCAGTTGACTCCGTTTGTGACTTTACAGCTTAATATACAAGAGTTCAGACAGAAAAGTATGACAAAAACACTTGCTCAGTAGCGAAACAAAAATATCAAATATATTAAATATGCAAATGCTTACCACCAAGTCCAACAGAAGCCATAGGCGCAGATTTCGGAGCAATAGCATTGCGGAGAATCAGGCTAGTAAGCTTAGGCTGCGCAGGAGCGGCAATTAGCCTTTCGGATAAAACAGGACTAGCGTTAGCACCTGAAGGGATGGCCTGGGTGGTTGCCCTAACCGCCGCCGCGATGGTACTACTACGCGCAAGACCATTCATTTTGTAAAATTTGCAGTGCACCACCACCCTAAAACACAGCGACTTTCCAGCTCCCAAAATATGCACTGTACAGATTTAGAGGGACAATTTTCTGACATTGAAAATCATCGAAATGATCGAGAAGCTGGCCAGGATAATAGATCAACTATTGATGTATCGTTGATCATGAGGGACGGCGAAATTTAAAAGAACGATAGATTAAGAATAATTTAAAAAGTAGAAA
>VOPJ01007006.1:0-56546 GCA_014673585.1 Semibalanus balanoides | reverse complement strand
TAAAGTCATGAGCACTAATGACTGGTGGTGTCAATCGGTAACCAAAATTTTGATTACCGAGAAATTTTGTGACCGATTTGGTAATCGGTCGGTCAGGCTTAACAAATTTTGGACACTTTTCGGTCAGCTTAATCTCAAACAATTATCTTTATTGTGACATTTTTACGCATTCTTATTTCTATCAAAAAAATGATATTCAATTTGCTCGAAATTAAATTTAATAATGTAAATGTATTTGGTCTTGCTTGCGGCAATCACTATTTGTTTTGCAAAAGTATGAAGTTCCTTTTTCACAATTATTATGACTTTTTGGAAACTGTACATGTGGGTTTTATGAATACTGATGTTTACAAAGCTAATTTTGCCAGTGCGTATAAACAAGTATAATATTTAAAAATCGGTCAAATCTTTGACATTTTTGGCCTCAACCGAAATCAGCCAATATTTGGACAACCAAAATGCTTCCTGTTCGGTATTGGATTGGTTTTGGTCAGGAAATGTTTGGAAAATTGCATCACTACTAATGAGTGAATGCTGTCATTTTCAGGCGAGATTCGAGACGAGGCGGGCCACGGCTATGATGACTCGCGCAGCACCGTATCTGCTATGCTGGACACGATCGCTGAGAAGCGAGGCGACGCCAACTGTAAGGAGGTAGCCAAAGACGGCATGACCTGCTTCCAGTGCACCGACGCCAAGGGATTCCAGGTATATGGCTGGCGATACAATTGTTGAGGGGAACATTGCAGCTGGAAATATAAATCAATGTAATATTTTTTGACGAAACAGGATTACTTCTAACTGGGTGGTTGATAAAAATGATTTTCATCTTCATTAACTTTTGCATAGCTGTGGTGAAACTGATTGAAACTTTGATGGGATTAGAATCTCATGAACCTCAAAGAAACTCATGACTCATTGGACCACAAAGAAACTAATGGATTTTGATTGCTTCGGGAATTGGCCGATATAATTTGGGTTCACTCGGGCCAATCTGGATTGGTCTATTCCGTGCTCCACTGACTGGTATTGGTCTACCTCTTCACAGACTGAGGATTGCGCCTACGCGAGCAACAGCAAGGACCCGAACAACCAGCGCGTCAGCTATAGCGAATCGTCCTCATATGGTGACAGTAAAAGAGGCGGGCACGACAAACGCGGCAAACTGCGGCGCAGGCCTGGCAAGAGACACCAGCGTGACGGCGGTAACATCTATGACATCGGCTACGACTCCGAGTATGATGGTATCGAAGTGGACTCCGATCAAGGCGACACCGGCGACCGTGCCGCCATCTATGCTGGAGAGCCCGACAGCACCGGCGACCGTGCCGCCATCTATGCTGGAGAGCCCGACAGCGTCGAGGGCGGAACTTCGCCGGGTCGCGGCCAAGGTTTCTCTGGGAAAGATGAGAAATCAGTGACCCTAGAAGAAGACACACAGCGTGGTCGTTTCCAAACTCCAGGCGCCTTCAAGGCGGGAAGATTCCGAGATGCATACGCTGACCGCGGCCATTCGAGAAACAGGCGGCATGCAGGGCATAGACATGTCGCTAGTGCCAACTTGACTTCGAAAGGCAGCGACCGCCTCACTGTTCAGGACGATTCCTACACAGGACGTGCGCTGGCGAGGTTCCTCAGCGACGAGGAACAAAATCACCAAGTCGGGCCTGATTCTGATTCCCAGCTTTCACAGAGGTACCCCGGGTACCATGATAATCGTCCTCCAGTCCAGCGACGGAGCGGAGGGTATCACGTGCGGGGACAGGTACCCAAGTACCACCGTCGCGTGGAATCCTCACAGTCCTCAGGAGGAGAATATGATAGGTACGCAACGGGAGAGCCGAAGAGACAACCGTCTCAATCGACAAACGACGATGAGGACTATGATGACGCCGGGTATGGGCTGGGCAGCGACAGCGGCGCCATCGGGGATGTGTTTGACTACAGGTTTGGTAGACAGCCGATAGATGACAGGTTCGTCGAGCGGCTGGAAAAGGAGCGAGAGGATGAAGAGGAGCCAGCCGAGTACGATGATGAATATCAAGATTCTGAAAGACCAGAATATGAAGATCCTGATGCCAAGGACTACCAGGAGTATGACTATGATTATCCAGAACAGGGACAGGAATACGAACTGGAGAAACCCGCACAGCGAAGCTCATCACGACCTGACGGCTCTTCGAACAGGTAAGTTTTAGGGCGACAGCATGGAGCCAGTTCTTGCAATAACCTATCACATTGACCAGTACTCCATGCTTGTCGTTTGTGTCTGGGCAAGTTATGTCGCGAAACGTTGTCCGTGGAGTCAGCTCGATTATCATGTGCATCCACGATTGCGAGCTCCGGACATTGTTCTTGCAAAACGTAGTAAACGTACCTTAGTTGAAACGTGTCACATCGTTGAACTGTATTTTGCATGTATACAAGTTGTTTATCTGTATGGTATCACTATTCAGTCCTGATTCCTTCGATGCTCATTCACTCGTTGATTGTAAAGTTATTTCATTAATTCATTGGTTGTCAAGTTATTTCATTCATCCATTCATTCATCCATTATTCATGTATTCATCTATTTGTTCAATCATTCATTGATCCATTCATTCATCATTTAATTAACCCGTTAATCCATTTATCCATTATTTTGTACATTTATTTATTTCATTCATTCATCTATTCATTTATCTATTCATTCATCTATTCATTTATATATTCATTAATCTATTCATTTAAGCATTCATCCATTAATTATGTTATTAATTCATTCATAAATCCATGTATTCATTCATTTAATAATTCATTAATTCACCCATCCATTTTGCATTCATTCATCCATTCATTTGTTTATACATTGATTTATTTAACCATACATGCAATCATTCACTCCTTCATTCATTCAGTCACTCATTCATTCATTCATCCATCCATACATCCATTTATTAATTGTTCTATTCATTCATTCATTTATCCATCCATTCATTCATTCATTCATACATCAATACATGCATTCATTCATTCATTCATGCAATCAATCAATCAATAAATCAATCAAACATTCACTCATCCGTCCTCCTATCCGTCCATCCATCCGTTCATTCATTATTTCATTCATTGAAATGCGTGAGAAATATCACGAAGCTCTACAAAGTTAGTGTTTCTGCTCTACCAAAACTTACGTTATCCGTTTGGTTTTTTGTTCAGATTACTCGGATTCAATGAACAAGAAACCCCACTACATCGTTACGGAGGAAATTCGTCAGGGCGCCGCAGTCAACGGTCTCGTCCATCTCAAAGGCCGATCGTCCTTGGACCGACGATCCGCAGCGGACACTATACCTCCGAAGCGATGCAACAAGAGAACCTCGAAAACACCGACAGCGCGGAAACCGGCTACAAGTCAGCCGAGCGAAATGACCGCAACGGAGACAACAGCGATTACGACGTCGACCGTGCTGCCACCTACAAAAACGATGAGCGACACGAGCGCCGCCCAGCGGACACTCGTAACAACGGCGCCAAGCAACGTGAGCTCGCCCGCGACATGGAGCCCCTCAACGACGAGCCCGCTGCGTACGAGACGCATCGCTACGACGAACCTGACGTCACACGTTCTTACGAGGTGACCGCCCAGCGCCGCCCGTCGCTGACGGATAGCATGGGGATGCCCCGAGGTTATCTGCATAGTGACAGCGCGCCCGTTAGCTCCCGCTCGGAGCAGGGGTATATGGATGGGTCTGGGACAAACTATGATGAGCCAGAGGGTATGAGCTATGACTATGCTAGGCCAGAGACGTATGAGAGACTGAATCGTGGGTCAAAAATGACGAGTCAGTACAGGGAGCCAGGGAGGGATTTCTTCAGAAGTCACCCGGTGGGATTCGAGTACTTTCCCACCTTCGACTATGTTGAGTCAGACAAGAAGACCAACTAAAAGATGTTATCGTATGCAGTATGTTGACTCCCTTGGAGTTTGTTTTGTTTTAAGTAATGAATGATTACAGTGTGAGTATATTATTTTTAACTGTTGCTGCTCTTCTGCTCGATTGATTAGAGGCAACCGAGTGACCTGGGATCAGGTGGTAAACAGAAATGACCTAAAATAAAATTACCTAAGATGAGTTAGTAAAGAGGAAGATCAATTCGCAGTTCGCACTTAACATGGGGATGGCTGCAATAGCTTTGAACTAATTTAATGATATGACGAGACACCAATGCAGTAGCAAAATATGATGAAATGGCGTGTTAAAGCATTCTGCACGAGCAGCCTAAGTTTAAGCTTTGTTTTCTATAGATTGTGTTTTGATTTTTAGGTGGCTTTATATTTAGTGTTAAAGTTTGCAATATCCATTGCGATCGAACCTTCATAGTTGATTCTTAAGTATGCTTAGTTATTAGTGATTGATGTGTGCTGAGCTTATATATGTAAACAACTTACAGTACGTATTGAATCAGTGTAGTTGCAAATACATACCTCTTTTAATTCAATTTGATAAAAATGCAACACTGGTTTTACAATATATTCCGGAAAGACAAGAAACATTATAGTTTGTTTCCAAGTCCCTAGCTCGTGATTTGTCCATGTTTGTATCACGACGAGGTATGCTTATGTTCTCGTTTGGAGCCTATCACCCCTACTTAAATTTCAGGTGGGCTCTAAAATATAGGAGGATTTCCCACTTTAGATTTGAATTGTAAAATGCAGTTGTTAAATATTTATATAAATATATGTCTAGATTGCCAATAGATGATGTAATCGAACGGTGCCATATTCAAAAATATATTTTGCTTTGAAGTCGGATTCTATATTTGCTCTGATCTGCATACTTGCTTAGTGATTGGGACAATATTTATGGTCAGGACAAACACCTATGCATACACATGCCTATTTAACTGTCTTTTACTGAGTGTAACATTCTTGAATTATTTCCAGACTATGTTTAAATGTATCGAGTATATAGCCGTCGTTACCATTACAAATGTTAAGTATTTTATTGTATTCTGTCTGGTGAAAATATGCTGTCTAGTGTATGCGGTATGTAGTTACAGTCATTAGTCAATAGCACCTACCTTCTTGTTTATTTACGCTAGTTAGAGAAAAGCTGACATGTATTACATAGGCGTGTGTTTACTGTTAAATCCAACCGCAGAGCTAGCGGGAGTGCGTGCATGTTATGTCGTCTATACAAATACAATGTCTGCAGCATCTCATGTTATCATTTAAATATTGGTTTAAATAATAGTGGACTATTAAATACGATACGGGACCGATACAAAATTATTTAGGACCAAGATCGTTGTTGGAATCTCCACCCGAGAGCGAAGGTCGAGGGTGGAATATCCTACAACGACCGAGGTCCCAAAGAAATCATATCGGCGTAAGTGTGATATTTATTTTATCTTATGTCTAACTCTGTTTTGAAAACTGAGTAAACATAGCTTGGCAAAATGTAGATGCACGGTGGGCCGAAAGTTTTGACCAATTAACTTAACATTGATTTTCTGAAAACTGAAAACCTTTTTCCACACGCTCGCGCTAATGCTAACAGACATGAAGCTCGAGACATACCCGCATGAGGAAATAGTGGTTGAAGCATGTAAATACATCTCGTAGAAAGTGACACATGCGTTAATACTGAATGAACTAAAAAACAGTACTGAAGACATACTATATGCAAGTAGTAGGTTGTGATACCGACTAATCTTGGAGCTGAGGTACCGAGCCCAAATGCACATTCAGTTATAATATTTATTAAGGCCTTCCCTTCGTGTAAGAGAGGGATTTTCTACTACGGAATTAATGCTATCGATGAACAAGGGTTGAGGCAGTGCTTACAAAGCTGAGCATTATTTTGAGAGAAAACATATCTCATCTTATTTCGCACTGAGATGTAATGTAAAGAATGTGAGAGGTGTCTTAACCTACTCGAAGCAGTCGGAAATATCTCGAACAGAGGCAATATCTTCGGAGATGCGGTTTTAACCGCACGGAAACTCGAATTCTTCCCGGAAAACTGCGCGAACCGGTTCTTAATTAAGCTAGTTTAACGAGGGAGCCAGGGCGGAGCCATGGGTGCAGGGGCGCACATTTGGTTCGAAGATTCACGTGTCGCTAAGCGTTTTATCTAAACCTTGGCATGCCATTTCTCAACCGATATGTTTAATCCAGTTTACAGTTAATGTTTATTAAATGAAAATGACACATTATATAGGCGATAGAAACTTTGGCAATTTGCATGGAAAACAACAGCTGATGGTGAGCCAGACTGCAAACCTCAAAGTGTGGCCAGCAGGGCAAGGTCGGTATGTGTCTGTCTATCCAGCCCATCGACAAATATGCCGACACCGCACACGGAATGTAATGAAGGCTGCAAAAATCTACACCAGGTTCCACACACGAGATCAGCCAAAAATGACACGAAACTAAAAGTCCGATACAAAAGACCAGGTAGAGATGCCCTGTATCGGTGTTCGAAATATGAAGCGCTAGATCCTAACTGTTAAAAAATGTGAAACCACGCACCTTCACTGAATGCTGTACACAGCTTTTTCAAATCAAAATCCGCAACAAAGCCAGAGCAGGCCCCACACCAAATCAAAATCTTGTCCAATATATCAATACTTTGCAGTCTGGATGGTGAGTAATATAACCAAAATTTTTTAGATCATACTAATAGGCATCCGCCTACTGCATGCTGTTATCAGTAGCATAACTTCAGCAAAGAAAGTTGTTTTTTTTTTGGGGGGGGGGCTAAAATGGGAAACAAGTGACACATAACAAAACTCCAGATTTCTCCCCGTCCCCCAGATTTAACCAACCATTCCTCATCCAAGTTAAAAGCAGACACTTCAGCAGTGTGGTACTTAAGCCCTGGAGATTGGACGACGCCACTTCATGAGCGCTATATAAGAACCTTGGCTCCAATCAGCCAGCCTCAGAAGTAACAGAACTCAGAAGACTCAGGAACACTGCTGACAAAAGCGAAAATCTCCATGAAGTAGAAAACGATCTAGATAACGACAAATAGCACTAAAAGCATGGGCAGTCCCGTCGTGAAATGTGGCGCGCCGTCTCGTCGGAAAGGCAAACAAACTGTAAGTGGAATGACGCAAGTAAATTGCGAAGCACGTGACCAAAGTATATTGGCGTGAAGTCGTCTCCGAGTCACTTCGAACTTCCGATCGCTTATGAAAAGGGGGGACTCCCTCGGGCCCCTTATCGTAGGCTCATAAGGGCGGGATGGCCACTGCCACCTGCATCCTACACTTGGCTCGGCCAAACTTGACTGGACTTAGCCACAGAGCCAGCGTTAGGCGCCAGTCGGGCTTCTTGGCGGGTCTCGGGACTGCGGGAGGGGGGCTAAGCTGGGAAAAAATCGTTTGAATGTACCCCTCAAAATCCAACAAAATCACCAGATTTTCGTCCGGTTTTGACCCCCTTTTTTATACGCCAGTCCTAGACCGCATCGTTTTTCTCAACTTGACTTTCTTTCGGGGGTGTTAAGTCTTTCAGTCTTCACTAAATTCCTGCTCGTGAATACTAACATTCCAAATTACGCGTTTTTCTGGTCTTAACATCCAAAATTGACAAAATTACGTCATACTCAAAACTCATAGGTTTTTACCTTGTGCAAGTTCATCATGACTGCAAAATTTCCAAATTTTTATTGATCGTAAAATTGAAACGTAAAAATGTTTCATAAAGCAGTTGTTAGTTAGTTAAATCTACAATCCATATCCCTGAATGGTTATTAACGTCACAGAGGTCAAAATGCAATTGCTGGATTTACTCACTAAAGTTGATACTTGCGTCGAGATCGCCGCACCTTATCAAAGCAGTTCCAACGTGCCCTTACGCGCCCCTAACTATACCACAACAACACGTCCAAGTGCCCTACCATATCCAAGGCCCTTCTTTTCTTACTCGCAGTTGCAACGTGCCAGCGTGCCCTACCTATTTCTTACCCATCAAGGATACCTGCTATAACAGTAAGTAAACACCAATAGCAATAGCCTGTCTAAGATTTGCATGTGGAATCCTGTCCAAAGTTTAAATGTAAATGGTTTCTGTTCTTGTTAGTGTTAGTGGGTATGAAATGTGAATTGTGAAACAAGTGAGGGGAGGGGACTGGCTGTCTGCAAAGTGCAAGCTAAATAAGGTAGGCTGTTGATTGTACATCTATATATATGTATGTGCCTTTTATAAGTGCCAGTACTACTGTGGTATGCGGTGGGCTGACTGTACTTTAGTTTATTCGCCATGCAATCAATGATTATGCTTCTTCATGTATTTCCCATCTGTTTACTTTTTTGCTGTTTGCAGAGTAGGGTACTTTCACCAGTTCACACTTCACAGTACATTGGCCAAAAAAGTGGAAACTCTAATCATAATTCCATACCAGTGGGTGGCTGGCTTAGTGGCTAACTGTTTAATTACTGGCAACAAAGCATAGTGATGCTTTTAAAAGCTTCTCTCCTTGTTTTTGACATACTTGCTAGTGCCCACTCGACTGGGCGACAAATGACTGCATGCGCATTAGTTCTTGCGCCATAAGTTAAGAATCTGAAATTTCTGATAAAACCTTACCTGTGCCTTCTTTGGTCAAAAATTTTAACTTAATTATCTATGCAAAAGGAGCTTCAATTTCTGCAACCATATACCTAAGGCCCAAAGTATGTCTGTTTTTCAGGTTGTTCTAATAAATAGTCCGCGAATTTTTGAGAGTGAGATAGTGATATTCTTATTTTCAAAAGGTTCAGGCGGGTTGCGGGTTTTTGATATTTGGATGAATGTAACGGACCCTAGCCGGGCATGGCGCCAGTGTTTCTTTGTCAGAGCGTAGCTCTATGGAGTTGGTGCCAAGTGTTTTCCCCGAAACAGTGATATTCCCATGCTCTCGAACATAAACAGGAGAGGAGGTAATCAAGAGAACACACACAACCCACATTATATAGTAGTATAATATATAATATATATATATAGATATATATATATATATAACTTATACTATATATAATGTATATATACCTATATTATATATATATATATATATATATACTATATATGATATATTATAAGCAGTAATGAGACATAATTCAAATATACAAAGGTTTGTATTCCAGACAAAGTAAACCGCGTTCTCGATTATATCTCATTCAATCTTATATTCAATTTGCTGTCATATGAAACTCTCAACAATTGTCGAATGATGGCTGATGCTAATTCAAATATATAGGTACAAGATTTTTATATTCGCAAAAAGATGATATAATCGAAACGCGTTTACTTTTTCTGAATACAAAACCTTTTATATTTGAATTAGTCTCATTCATTTTACATTCATCTGTCATTATGAACTCTCAACAATATATATATATATACTATATATATATATACTATATACTATATAGCTATATATATATATATTATATATTGTATTTTATAGATTTGATTGACCGTGGTAATGCAAAGTCTTGATGATTGAAATTATTTGCAAAAATACATATATAAAACGCAATGCACGCAGCTGCTAAATCGGTATGATTTGTTGTATTCCTTTACACTTCTATGAACCATTCTAAGCTGTTGATCGACGGCTTATTCAGGTAGGTCATCCGGAGTAGGAAGGTCAACTGCATATGTAGGTCATTAAGAGCGTTATATTACAATGTTAATGGGTTGTTTTTTCGTATAGGGCCGATGACCTCTAGGCATTGTATGTTTCAATACAAATTGAAATACAAATCAAAAACGGCCGTGTGTGAAATGGAATCTTATGGATAGTTCACAGTTGTCTGCGGGCTCGTTTTTGTCTTTAGGGTCTAAAGTCAGTCATAATCTTGACGATACACGCGCACACGCGCACCGCGACGAGCCTCATTTTATGAGCGCACTATCGTGCACACAATGTTTCTCTGCGTTGTTGATATTTTCTTATGTTATATAAAAACCGAGAATAAATGGATTTTATCAACCAAATTACCTTGCAAAAAAATCAAAGTAACATCTTTGATTGCCAAATCTTGCCAGTTTTTTCGATTGTATCACAGTATAAATTTATATCTTAAATTGTATATTTTTGACAGTGTACCAAACACTTTATGTTTTACATTCACAACTTGCAAAAAGAGACGTAGTCATGACTTTTAATTCAACTGGTCACCTATTATAACATATTTTTTTTCTCTTCGGGGTCTAACATGTGGTTAAGTGATCTGAGTGAAGATTATCTCAAGTTTGGGTTAATCGAATACTGCTCGCTAGTTTAGGTGATATTTGCAAATAGCGAGGTAGTGTCGGGCACACAATAGTCTTCTCCAGAAGGTCGCGGGATCAGTTGGAAATTACTCTACCTTAATGTTTAAAGTATCGTGCGGTTATAAAATAGCGACTCAGAATTAAATAAAATGTATTCGACTTTATTTTTTATGTCATTTAATGACAAATGAGTTCAAACAGGCATTCACCCCTAATTACAGCTTCGAAGTCGAGTAATTAAATAATGCGACGACACGAAGCAATGCACATACACACGCACACCAGTTGGTTAGACAAATATGTAATCACAAATAAATATGTACTCAAATAGACAAAAGTTTCATGTATGGCAGTAAAGAATGTAATAGTACGTTATAAAATAAATATAGTGAACAATAATATCACAATATGCTTGTGAGGTCAATATAAATGACAAACAATGCGTTGTAAAAGATCTAAGACATTGTCAATCGGTAAACTGAGAATCAACCCCATGTATGAGTATATAACTAGATATTAAAAAGTAATCAAACTCGCAAGCTCGTTCCTTCCTCGCCACCGCACCAGCGCGCACAACACGATCATTAAACATATTCTACATCAGTTCAGGTCTGTATTCAGCCTTACATCGCGCCAAAACTTTTCATACGACTTCACCTGCATTCTAAATAGCCTCTAAAGTGTATCATTGAAGAAGGTCGCATCCCAGGGCACGGGTAGACAGGAATAGGTTTGGTGTTAGCGGACCGCCCGTGCAATAGACTGGTCGCCCGTTTAACGGTTTCTACTTCTCGAATGGGACGTGCATTGATTGTGTGCGATGCTGCGTCCGGGGTTATGTCGCTGGTGATATTTGCAAAGAGAAGCTTTGAAGAAGGAAAGAAGACTCGATCCATCCTGAGAAAATTCAAAATTGTAAGTTGAGAAAAGGCAAGTACCTAATATGCTTCATGAAGGTCACTGACAACGTCGTTCTTCTCTAAGTCCTATATGAAGGTAAGCAAGTCATAGAGCTATAAATAAAGCAAGTGCGCCAAGAAGCGTGACAACGTTCCTGATAGGTCATTGAACAAATCGACGACACTAAATAGGTCGCCGTCCTTGTGCATCGGTGAGCTTCCGATGAATCTTCCGATGAATCTTACTGTAAGCTATTTTTTGTAAGCAAATTAGTATTTATCATAATTATACAACAGTAAGAGACAAAATTATACAAAACGCCTAATGTTAAAAATACATGAAGCAATTCTCAGATATTGAGGGTCGCAACCACTATTTTCTAGGCCGCCGTATATATGCATCAGTTAACTACTGCTAATTTGGTTACCTTTGTATTAAATGGGGCATTCCACGAGTATTCAATGGAGCATTCCAGCCTGTTAACTAAAGAGATGATCGGCGAACATAAAATCACAGCAAGCAGAGCGCAAGATATATTTTCCACTCCATTGCGTACACAAAACATATGGGAAAAGCCCGCAGTTTGATCATTGATGAGGACCAAAAGTACTTACAAGTAACAGTCGCTAAATTTGTGGAAAGCTCATCAACATTAACTTGAAATATATTTTGGTTATTGGTAGGAAAGTTTGCATGCTAAATGCAATAAATTGCAAGCGTACATATTTTGGGCTCATCTTCCGATTTCAAATAATAAGTCCATTTTTTGGGAAAAGTGAATATTTACCTTAAAGTAAATGTGTAAGTAGGTACCTACTTTGGTTTGTCCCTATAGCAATTTGGAATGGTCTAAAGTCAGTGGCGACGCCATTGGATCCATTGATATACCCATTAACCCGCGAGTTACTAGGGGGTCTCCTCTTACTGCTGGAAAGGGGTAATTGTGTCGGGACTGGGAGAGCTGGGAACCACTGCACTAAAAGGAAATGCTAAAAGGTTGCTTGATGCATTTTATGGATTTCTGAGTCTGCGCAACGACACTATGTGACCGAAATGACCGAACAACTGACTTAAATACATGACGTTTAATCGAGGATTTTACGGTTTTCTAATGAAATATTTATGAAAACCATCGCAAAACCTCACTGTGTCCTGACAAATCTAAGCATACACCCAATTACAACGTTCATAGAAGAATAGTGGCGTATCCAGGATTTGGTCAAAAACCTCCAGCGAGGTAAAGGTGGGCCCTCACATATTTGACTATACCGAAGAAGGTCCTCCGGGGGTCAGACCGGACCTCCAGTAAGCAAGATAAGCCCCCAAATGCACCGCACAGCACAGATCAACGGGATTATGCCCTCTGTGGGTCAGAATGGTCCCTCTAACTGCTACAATGGACTCTCAAAAGGCTGGAATAGGCGTCCAGGGACCAACAATAGGCTTCTGCGCGACAGAATGATCACTCTGGACATTCGGCTATGGGGCCCCAACAAAGCTTGAGGACGGGAGGTATGCATGAGTTCATGAATCCAACATTGCGTGCGCAAAACGATTAGCGTACAGCAAGCATGCTTGTCAGTTGTCACATTTCGATCTTCAAGCCCCGTTTCAGTACGAGGCATTACATTTGTATCACTGCCAGTGAGTAAAACTGAAGATCAACACATTATAGCTAGAGTTTCGCATATATAAGCTTCGGAGTGGGAGCTATTTCTTTATATGTTGTCATTTAGCAGCATGTTACGGTCAACATATTTTTGCCCTGGGAACTTATTTTTGCCAAAGTATGTACCCTTTAATGAAAATAGTAAATTTCGCCTTTAACAATCAACATGCGGTTTTGAACTGAGATAGCAGTTTTGAAGCCCATGTTGGGAAACCCTCATCTGCAAGTTTTCTTGACTGAAAAGACTCTCCAGCCGAATTTATAATATTTGTGGCGAAGGAATGTGGAGCAGGGGGAAGAATGCGGCGCTGGCAAAGGAATGTGCATACCAGGACACTATAGGCAATACACGTTGGCAGAGGCTATACAATCAGCCCATCAGCTTGCAGCTTTCGACTTCCTTCTAATCTGATTGGCTGAGCCATTTTGTTCATTTACGTGACGTAAGGACCAGCGGCCTCAGGTAGTATGTAAAATGTTTATTGTTTAGATGCAATTTATCATGTACGTCCTTATGTCCTGAATCGGCGCGATGAATGGCTATTTTTGACAATGTAAAGATAAATTGTATTTCAAAATATAATCAAACCACGTTTGGAAAATAAATGTGAACTATTATTTATATAGACATATTTATATTTCCTCTCTCCTCTCCTCTCCTCTCCTCTCCTCTTCCTCCTTTCCTCTCCTCTCCTTCTCCTCATCCTCTCCTCTTCCTTCTCCTCTCCTCTCCTCTCCTTCCTCTCCTCTCCTCTCCTCTCCTCTCCTCTTCCTCTCCCTCCTCTCCTCTCCTTCTCCTCTCCTCTCCTCTCCTCTCTACCTTCCTCTCCTCTCCCCTATCTTCCCCGCACTGCTGCGCCAAAGCAGCCTATCGCCAACATAAACAAGTCGGCGTCGAGAAAAAAAGACGGTGGGGCAAAAACACAAGTCAATAATGAATGCAGGGCCTAGGCGACGCCTCAACGCAGCATGTATTTTTGTGCCCAGGCCGACAGAGGTGCGCACGGTTCGGAAAGAAACCCGCCCAACACGAAAAAACTCGGCCGCTCTTCACTCCAGTTCGTTCGGATGAGACTCGGCACACAGTCCTGGAGTTGTCTGGATAACACTGGCTGACGACCATGCAAACCGCCTTATAGAAGGCCTGAGCTTATTAAATTGTGACGCCATAAATGTTATGAGTATTTTGACAACAATATTGCTTGGAATATCGAATATTTTCATATTATGATTGGGATGCAGAGAGAAATATGCATCTCCATGATATGCAAATAGAGACAAGTCTCTGATACGTTGAGGCCGTATAGTAAGATACCATATATGGTATCTTACCTCGACTGATAGCTGTCGCCGAGCAGAAGTGATGTTAATTTCGATAATCAGTTTGCATTTATGCCTGAACCCACTTGAAGGGCGGGAACGGCATTGGCTGTTTTACCTCGACGCAAGGACAGTCTAAAAATACGACGCTAGATGATGGTTATGACGAGTTAAAATCAAGTGACGGCGCGTGCTTCCCTATTATTTATGCGCTATTGACCATTAGCCTAGCCACGTTCCGTCGAAGCTAACTACTCGCTACAAACGGCTAATGACGCATGATAGTCGGCTAACTATTCAGCTAAGTAAGCTGATTAAGTGGAAGGGCTTCTTCGTGTGAAGCCTCAGGTCCGACGCCTGTCGTGACGTGAGGTATCGACTGATGAAGCGTAGTTTGGTGGTGCACACATGGGCACATGCACCATGTGATGAAGGTGCTACTTTGCTGGACTCCAATGAAGTTCAGCACTTAGATTAACAGGACCAATACATTCCTGAAATTACAAGCATGACTTGTCTTTAGCTGAAACTTGAACAGATTTCTTCCGCTACGAAAATCAACGAAAATTTAAAGTTATGGAGACACGTGATTATTACACTAAAGTTTAAACATCGAATTGATGAATAATCAATGAGGGAACTTTCTCAAACATTATCCAGGTTCATCGTTTGCATTTAATATTTACGTTCAATTATTTCCGAAATTCCTATTATCCAGCAATAATATGTAGAATTAATTGATTTAGCACCGTAATAATGTAACAGCGCAATTTCTTAAACTTTACGTTCCAGCATACGATAGCTGTTTTTGAGTGAGTAAACGATAATTCAACGCAAATCATCGCAAGAATCTATCAACTAGAGGCTGTACCCACGCTTACGTGTGTCGGTCCGGGGCAAAACCGTAGCCATCACTTCTAAATAGCTATTACTTCTGTATAGTATTACTTATATATAGCTATTACTTATATATGGCTATTACTTCTATATGGCTATAATTAACGAATTTCTTCAGAACGGAGGTTCCCTACTGCACGTGCACTCTGCACCCAATCACCTAAAATCATGCGGCACCGAAATACGCTCGTCGAGCTATATCGGTGCACCAATTTTGGTGTCTCTGCCTTAACATGATACAAATTGACAAATTTAACCCGCGCGGCGTAGGGGTCTCTCGCCGAACGCGCGGCGTAGGGGGGGGGGGGTAAATATTACCCCCCCCACACCTCTTATCTTCCGAACCAATAACCGCAGCGAGACGCGCAAGGCGGTGATCGAAAGCTCTCAATTAAACGAACGAGTGCATACCGAAAATGGTTTCAAGTTAGGTCAAATGTAAAGTCACGTCAGCGTCAT
The DNA here is from genome assembly GCA_014673585.1 of Semibalanus balanoides. NCBI lineage: Eukaryota > Metazoa > Arthropoda > Thecostraca > Balanomorpha > Balanidae > Semibalanus > Semibalanus balanoides. The sequence continues at coordinate 41,049 of VOPJ01007006.1, read as the reverse complement.
ATGAAAGTTCGAGTTAATGATGTTAATGGTTCTACTTTCAATTAAAAATCCTTTATTAAGACTGTCAATGCACATAAAGCTCTCAAAGGTGTAATACATCTATTGCATTAAGTAAAAGTGAAATTGCATGCAAATGTCAAGGTCAAGGTAAGGTCTCAAAAGGTCACTGTCACGAAGAGGTCAAATAAAGCCTTGTGACACATGTATTAGGAGTTTATTTTGCACGTAAGAATCGATAGAAACAGTCATTTTTACAACTTGAACCCGTCAAAGGTCAAGATCAGGTCATCAAAGGTCAAAACTGAAAACTGACTAATATGAGTAAACAGTGCATTGTTTCTAGGTTAGTTTTGTCTTCATGTTAACACAAAAATACATTATATATATCGTATCAGGTCAAAAATAAAATAAAAAATATTTTTGAAAAATGACGTCATTACCTACTTATGCTTGGAGAGCAACGTCACTGAAAAATGAAGCTATTACTTTGCCAATTTGGGTCTGGTATTCATTACACTTGGTGCCTTAATATATTCCGTTTTTTTAGATACCTTTGAAATTTTCAATTTGGGGGAATTTCTGAAACAAAAATCCATTTTTTGGATTTTGGCAAAAACCCAAAATTTTGAAATCCAAAAATTAGCCATCATGTAGAAAATTACATTTCCCTTCTTATACAGTTCTGCGTTTTCGATTGCTTTAAAGCTATGTGTTCTACGAGACAATCAAACATTTATCGTTATTGAACCAAAAATGGCATACATGACGGGCGTAAAAACGTCATTATCTCAAAGCTCTTCAATGTTTTTTAGATTATTTTTTTTTGTAGGAAGACTCACATTGATGCTGATAAGGTACTGAAACTTTGACGTCGTTAATCTATACCGTTTCAATAGTTATGCGGGAAATACAGGAGGGGTAATTATTACCCCCTACGCCGCGCGGGTTTAAAGCGCCTGACGAGACAAAACATGATGGCACGTAACAGTATTAACGTACCTCTATTAGCAAGAAGTATTTGCGAAAATATTGTTAGACAAAAATTAGCATTGTTTGACTAAATGACTTTAGAGCCTAAACCTAATGACTGAGTCAAATTTGAGAACAACTAGGTCGATTGGAAATTTATATGGCGGGCGATATGTTTTACTTTGTTTCCAGATAGCATAGTTTCCGATATATTTGGATGTTTCTGGAGCGATGTCCTAAAACAGAAAAGTTGAGCCTTTGATGATCTCTGATGACCTGAATTTTAACGTGATCAAAAAATGAAATGGTTTCGAAATTACTTTTGATGACGGTTTGAACGGTGTTTTTTTTTTTGGTCTACGTACCATAGGAGCCTAGATAGAAGTGAAGTGTTCAAACACCCACCAGTAGGGTGCGGGAAATCGAGAGGCCCACTGGGGCGCGGGTTAAACGAAGTTAGTGTCAAGCTCAGGTCTAGTTCAGGTCACATAAGGACAGCATTTTAAATTGATAAATCTAACCAAAAATGGGATGTTCTAGAACAGTTTTTCTTCAAAACCATTACTGACATTTATTTGTCTTTATCTGTTCAAAAAAGAAGAAAAAACGCAATTGCAAAACATGACGTCATTATGTCGATACTAATGGAGCCATAAGTCGATCAAACATAAAGATATTGCTTTTAAATTTAGTTCGGATATTGTGCATATGTGGTAATCCGACATAAATTCCGTTTTTAAAGGCCATGGCAATTTTTTTTTGTCGGCATTTTTTTTCAAACAAAAATAGTGTTTAGATTTTGGGGTAAAAAATCAAACTTTTACAAAAAAGAGAAGGTAATTTTGTAGACCCTGTGATTTGCTATATTCATATTTCCTATGGAATTTAGTCAAAAGGATTTTTTTTTATAAATTTTAGTTCTGAATGTTTTGTATTGATGGCTTTTCCGAGGTCAGACCCGCGCTAAGCAGAGCCTTGTTTGCGCTGGTCCTGACCTTCACCACCCGATCGCGCAATTCTGTGGCGGCAAAAGTTAGAAACGAAAGTTTTAACGTTGACCCGACTATACCTGGACACGCGTCCGCCCCGCTCGCTGACGCACCTGCCTTGAGTCGCGACCCTGCCACGCCGCAGCCATCCCGATCAGGAGCAAATAGCCGATCGCCGAAGCGACTCGAACCAGGCTGCCATTACTGAACAGGTCCATAAGACCAGCGCTCTCCCACTGAGCTACAGAGGCGGACAAAGAGCTTTGTACGACCTACAGAACCTTGTACGAACCGTTTAAAATGTAGATAAATTTTAGACGTCAAACTGGTGGTAGTGACGTCACTTCAATGCTATATCTAAAAAATGTACCTATCAATAGAATTGCTTCAGCTTTACACAGAAGATGTGATAGAAAATACAAAAAATTTCCACGTTGATAGCTTGGTTGTGTTTTAAGCTATCCTGAAAAGTTGTCCAGGGGCAATTTTTGCCTCCCCTGCCGGTCAAGCGCAGGTTGATTTAAAGGGAATATAGCACCTTGGGAAAAGTATGTAGAATGATGGAGAAGAATGCCCTGATTACGGTCCTGGCATTCCTTTTTGCGAAAAAAGTCAGAATTTGTTGTAATTTGAAAAATAGTCATAATGTTTACATGTGACCGTTCACAACAATATTGCGTTCAACCAAAGCGAGTTGTGGACGTCACAAGAGGCATCGAACGCAAAAATCTCCTTGAACAGGATGCGTAAAAACCAGTAAACAACTGCCGGTCGTGTTCCTGACTCGCAGAATAATATTGGACGCGATTACAAAATGTTAATGTGCACAGGTCTATTCTAAGATCTTTTAGTAATGTCTTTAATAGGAAATCAACTTACAATTGACAATGATAAGTTACTAAAACTATACCACAACCAGAGTGGAATTTGTGCCAATGTTGATTAGCCCATGAATGAAATGTCATTAGTTACATGCATTATCTTCTATTGCGGATAATATTAAGCTAACGGTAAGGAACACCCTCAACAGTTGTGCCCTTTGAAGACCTTTGTCTGTATTATTTTCAAATGGAAATCCAATGAAAATTCACAATTTTATGGCCAAATCATGTTTTGGGAAAACCGAACTTCTCGTAAACAACACAAAACTGTTCTTATATTTGTTGAGTATTGCGTAATGAACCATTGACCAGCCACCATCAACACATTGTCACTCACATAGATCGAAGGTAATTTTCAATTGGGAAATCGTTTCACAATTGACATAAATATTTATTTATACAATCCACCATAGTTGAATTGTGCCCATTGGCATTGAGTGAAAACATTAGGAGTACTGAATAGCTCTATTGCGATAATATTGCAGCTACCGGTTCGAGCTACCCATCAACAGTTAGGCCTTTCAAAGACCATTTTTCTGCATTTTTTCAATGCAATCCAATGAAAACTGACAAAGAAAATGACATTCATTTTAAAATTCAAGTCAAACCTTCTGTAGCGGACGGGCGGACGCAAGTAACTGAAAATTACTGAGCGGACGGTCAAAAAGCAATAACGGTGACAATTAACCGTAGTAACTACTGATGACGTATGCCGAATACGTCACGGGATTTGACGTTGAAATATGACAATTATGACCAAACCCGTTTTTGCGTTCAAACTCAGTAACTAGTCGTTTTGGAAGGAAAAATTTCAGATTTAGAGTTTCTCAGTACCCACCCGACAATCTGGCTATCTCAGTTAAAAACTAATGTTAAAGGTGCTATATTCCCTTTAAGACATGTTTCCAACAAAGACAAGGTTCCAACAATTGCGTCAACTATGACGCAAATATCACTGCTACGTCCATTAATTTTCCACTTACCAATCACAGTGTGATTTCGCCCGTGATTAAACGGAATAAACCAGACAATAGCAGAAGTATGCTAGTAATATTCTGTATCACTGAAAATGTCGTTCACTATAAGTAAATAGGTTCGGTCATTTTTTGTCAGTAGGTTCCATATCCCTAAGTCTCATATTGACATGTATCAAAACTAACAATATTTTATACCAAAAAATGTGGCGCGAGCTACGGTACATTTAAATGCTTTCTAGCCTGCTCTACAACGTTGTTCGCAGATATAAGCCCATGCTAAAGCTGAAATATTAAATACGATCGTGATGTCACCGGCACATTGACAGCATGCGTGACTCTTCACATCGTCACGCAAAAGAGAGACATTTGTAAATCCTTCCAACGAACGTCGCAATGCGTATTTATAGACACCCCCAGTTCCAACGAAACACGCGCGTGCAGATTCACATTCCTGTTACAGCATTACAGCGTGTGTGAATCATCACATTCTGAAATGTAATACCCGTGTAAATCTTGTAGCGGCGAGCGTCTGAACGAGAGAGGGCAGCTACGGCAGCGTGGTTGGCATTCCATGGCGGAGCTTTGAAGTACTTTGCTTCTACTGCTTCTTTGTATCTCTGATATATATATATATATATATATGGACCGACCAGGTTCGACAACATCGGTTGACAAAGCTCGCTACATTAATAATTAATATCCCTCTGCCAGAAAGAAGAAGAAAAATGTCCAGACTTCACAAATATTTTCCTCAAGCCGGGTTTTTCTGCAGGATGCAGTGAGCTCCATTACATGGACTATGACTTGCCTTTATGTTTCTTGTCAATCTCTACCAATTATTTTGTATACCTTGCTGGCCATCATTTCTGAAGTTGCTGCCAATTATCGAGCACCATGAGTGGGGCAACCTGGGCATTAGGTCACCTTTACAGAAACGCGATAGGTTAAAACTCAAATTAATTTGGTTCAGAAAGTTTACAGAATTCAACGCCGGACTGCAAAGGCCGGTGCTGGATAAAATTGAAGTCTCAGAAAATGTTGCATTCATATTCCCTTGCTGGCTGTTTCAACGAATACAATTCAGCCGATTAACCATGGTATTAAATCTTACTTTTAAGCAAACGTAAGCCATAGGTAGGTATGTGAAATGCGAACGCAACACATACCTAATAAAATTGGACAGTTGGCGTAATCTGAAAGGACACAATAACCGCAACGCCGGCCAAATCACTCGGCCTTGGATCCAAATAGAAGCAAACCAACAAGCATCGCGAAATATATATATATGTAATTATGCCTTCAACGGTCAGCACGTTAATCCTCGAAACACGTCACTCTGGAGTTGAAGTGCAGTTTCACCGCGTAAGTCGGCGAAACCTGTACTCTGTGTCATAGGCATCATGCATCTGTTTTCTGATAAATTTAGTATAAACCTTTGGAATGGATGGATTTCAATGTTCAGGAACCGTGCTAAGCAGAGCTTGTTGCGCAGGCCCTGACCCCTACCATCCGTTCAGTTTAAGCAATTCCTGTTAGCCGGCAGAATTTATAAGTGAAAGATTTACGCGCTCGACATACCTTGACACGGTCCGCCCCGCTCATTGACGTCACCTAACCTTGAGTGGGACCGCTGGCCGCTGCCACTGCGCCGACCGCAGGCCATCCCAGTCAGGAAGGAATAGCGAGCGCCGAAGCGACTCGAACCCGGGCTGCCACTAGCAGGGTGGGTCAGAAGGCCAGCGCTATCTCAATGAGCTTCAGGAGCGGACAGCGTGCAATTGCCGACGCAATGGAGTCACCAATTATTTTCCTAACTCCTCGTCACTGTATTATCAACATTGTTGTGTTACGTGAAGATACCATTGATGATGTTCCTCATAGAAACTAGTTATCTGTATTTTAATACCGAAATATATAGTGATACATGATTTGCTATGATCTCATCAATAATTTTGCATTGTTTTAAGTTCTTTCTTTAGAGACAGGGATATTATACCCACGGTTTTTACCCGTGTCTTGCTACGTATCTTTCCACTTGCGGTACCGATCAGAGTGTAAACACTCAACGTCCTGACATTTTGATCAGATTAACCACCACATGCCAACTCGCGCTGCCGTCGACGCTGAAGTCCAGCGTCTATTGATAGCGGCAGTCAGCAACGGCACAAGAGCAAGGCCAAACACAGCAGGCAATGCGCCGTCTAGGACGGGTCAGACAGAGTTTGCCACCGTCAACACCCTTACGTGGCTAACACATAGGGCGTGATGTTTGTCTGCATCGGAATGGTGGCTGGGCAAGGAAAATGGCTTAGCCTTGGTCGTAGTATTGGCTGTCATGTCCTTCATTAAGCCCGGCGCATGTATCCGCCTGGTATCACAACCAACAGACTAGTGCGAGCGTTCCTCATACTGCAATGCAAGAAGACCCCTTTGCAATGAAAGAACCCTAAATAGATCCCATAAGCTGTTGCAGTTAGTTAGGGTTTTATATCCACTGTCTAGCGTGTAATAAGAAAAATCGAAATAGGAGGTGCTTCTACACAGGTGGAGGAAACTTGGTGACCAGTGGAATCTTGCTATACAGGATGATAATGCAATATCCCATTACCAGCCGGAATTTCGGGAGAAAAACGGATTTGTTTGATAAAAATGTCTGAGCTCTCGCAATGTTGTCACCAAGCTCATCGCCGAAAATCCCCAGACTCAATATCATATGTCACCAGACTCATGACCATAAGTCACTAGACTCATCGCCATAAATCGCCAGGTCCATCGCCATACTTCACCAAGCTCCGATAAGCAGTGGTGGTCGCAGAGGAGGGGGGGGAGCACCAGGCCATGTCCCCCCAAAGGTCCATGAGAGGGGGCAACATATATCCCCCAGTGACTTGGAGCCGGGCTCCAGGTCAGAATGGGCACTCTCGAGGTCAGAATGGGCCCTCTAGAGGTCCGAGAGGGCCTTTTGGAAGCCAGAGGAGGCCAAATGGATGCCATAATGGCTCCTAGAGGCACCTGTAGAGTGTAGACTGCGACCGCCCCTGACGCGTACTATGTGTGGAACGGGAACTATCGAAGTTACCATGAAGATATCACATCCTACTTCTGTACACCCTTTATATAATACATAGTGTTACATTCCTCAAAACATCACCCCCACTTGAATCGTAGCAAGTGAATGGTTAGTATTTAATATTCGATTTTCAGGTAACTGAAAGCTTCGACCGAGACAGCCAGTAAGAAAACACCGGATGTCTCATGCCAAATAATTTAGCTAATAAGATGTCATGTCTTTGTCTCTAGCTGTGAAGGTAATACGCATTATTAAAACATAAAACATCAGTCGGGAGTGTCATATGAAAAACACATATTTTAACAACCTATGTTCCAACAATTTACTCATAATTACTGAACGAACTCGTAAGAGTGATCTACGGCAATAATTTCCAAAATCTATACATATCCATGGATTTGGACACAAAACAAAGTGATAAAATGAAATGAAACAAAGGCTTGGTGAGTGAAAGGGGACATTGCCGATATGGCGCCGCCCCACCCCTCGCCTCCGGTCAGAACTTACCTCCCTCCGGTCAGTGGTGCTCCGCCGTCCGGGTGCACCACTCATGCGCAATTCACACTCTGGCCGGGCCGACCAGCCTCCGGCCCGAAACGGGCCCGTTCTGGGCAGAATGGCCCAGAACCATTGACTATAGCATAGGTAAATGCCCAGAACGGACCCGTTTCTGGCCGGAGGCCGGTCGGCCCGGCCAGAGTGTGAATTGCGCATCTCTTCGATCAGATCTCTTCACATCTCATCTCTCATCTCTTCACATCTTTTCACAGATGGGCGAGCTGGAAGACGACAAACAGAATTACCCATCTGCATTATATTTGCAATAGAAAATAGACTGAAAGTGAAGCGACTGAAATCATGGAACGTATCGGTTGTTCAGTGTTGAACGGATTTAGCTCCATATCAGACACATTTCGTTGCAGGCCTGTAAGCGATACACCTAACACCACTTGACTTACATATCCTAGTCGCGTGGTCTCCTGCGCGTAGGGCTCTACTAAGTACAGGGTTCATTGCCTTCATTCTTAGTACTCAGAACAGTCTTCGTTCAATCTGCAGTGCCTGAGTGGCAAGGGCGGATCCAGGGGGCAAAGGGGCCATGCCCCCCCCCCAAAGTTCCTGAGACTATGTCCCCCCAAAAAAACGGTCGGACATACACGGTAAAAAATGGTTTTGCAACAGTCAAAATACAGCCATCCACAGAAAAAATCGAAAATTTCGCGCCGTTTCGCGGCATGACACAAAATACGCAATTGTTTAATGATGGAAATTGGGAAAATGGGAAAATGAATAATTACGTGTCTGGCAGTCTCCTCTTGGGCACAATTAGTTCTCTCACTTAACTTTGGTTTTGTCAAAATCTTTGAAAATGTCGTTTTTTAGTGATTTTTCATTTTTCGTTTAGTTTTTAAGGATAAGAACCAAAATTCGGAAAATCCGATTTGCGTTTCCTTAATAAAATGTCACTTTCTATCTTTGTCGCTTTCTGTTAGCAAATTTTTGCTGCAAAACTCTATTTTCTCCTTTTTCACAATATTTACCGTCTTTCCACCAACTATAATCGTCACTAAACGTCATATCTCCCAAATGACTGAACCCAATTCAGTGAAATTTGCCCAGCATATGTATAATGTTTCCAACTCAGTACATAAATGGCTCAGCAAGATGCTCCGCCATGAGTAAAAAATGATTTCAGAAAGCATCAGGCAGCCATGTTAGCTCCCCCCCCCCCCCCACCACCACCACGTAAGGCGAGGGCATTATTTCATGCTGGCGTACATGTTAAGCTACTAGGCTTGCCGAGTTCCGATAAAAGGCGACGCAAACGAGTATAAACGCGAACATGGGCCCCTAAAATTACCTAACCTAACCAAATTTCCTATTATAACATGAAATCCACATAAAAAGCTGCAAAGGTTTTAAACACGGCAAACAAAAAAGATAACATTTTTTCGTCATTTCCCAGCGGTTATCCGACGCCCTTAAAGGGACCTGTACCACCTTCTCAAAAAGTTATAAAATGTACCCTTGCGGTCTAACCTTAATAATAGCTTCCGAACCACGATTATGATATTTGTTTCTCACTAAGATGCTAGTTTCATAAAAAATACGTATTTAATAATTTGGGCTGATGACGTCATATGAAGGATTTTGGGAAATAGAGAAAACCTTCACGCCTGCTTTATGTATGACTAGTGTATGGCTTATGTACAGCCAAATGTAAAACAAGTCGACTTTCACAAACATTTGGTAGAGACGACGACATCGGCTAAGAACCCTAATTCTAATACACTATAGGGTTCTTTCGTAGCACATGTCAAACTCAAACTCAAATTTCTTTGTGATTCGACCTCGGTGGTTGTTTTAACTTCTACCATACATAATTTCAATGGCCAAGCCACGAAAATGGCATTTTCCAACTTCAAATATAATGTAAAGGTGGGACAGTCCCTTAGAATTATCGGTGGACGCCCCCTACGAGTTAGTATGAAATAAACGTGACTATTATTTACGTGTGTATATGCTACGGAAAGTGGTGTTCCGTGTGTTTTAATGTGTTTTTTCCACCGATTTTTAACGTTTTTTTCCCCATTTTTTTCAAAAAAAAATCACAAAAAAATGTTTTCACATTTGTTATATCTGGAATGCCAAATAAGGTGAGAAGCCCAAATCCGCGGAGAAAAAAAATTGTGTACCTTTAAAAAAAAAATCCCCCCCCAACCGAGCGGCTGGATCCACCCCTGCTGAGTGGTGATCCAGGTGCGGTGCATTATTATTATCTATTTTGAATGGATTAGTCGTTGACGTATTCATTCTCCTCCAAAATCATATAAACATTAGAAGAGCACTAGCTCACTCAGTCTGAACGCTGAGCCTTAGATTCGGTATGACCTTAATCGTAGTCCTAGTCTTTAATCTGAATCCTGGCCTTCACCACAATACAAATTATGCCCAAATCTCCTAAGATGTAGCAGCGTCATGAAAAGTGGGGAGGACCGCGACATTTTTAGCTTGTTTTGAGAAAGAAAGAAAAACAATATCCATATGCTGCAACTTTTTTGCAGTTATTAATTCGTATTGTGTTTGTGTAACTTTTGCTGTCCTTGATTTTTACCCATTTATTGAAATAACAAATTAAGCCAAGAATTTCGACCACAAAGTGTGGGACTTGGCTCCCCACCCTGTTCCTACCCCTTCTGAAATGGATGGGCTATACCAAGGCTATAGAACAACTACAGTATACTAGGCTATACTACAGTTGAAAGTAATTGCATGATGAACAAGGCAAGAGACAAGATGAAGAAGGCAATGGGTACATACTACACAGTACTTGNGAGAAACCTTTTCGCGCAATTGTTTCGAGGGGAGGGGCCTTTGCCGAGGGAACCCCTAGATAGCATGCCCCTCTTGCTGTAGGTCTGGCTTCGCCCCTGCCTGCCTGGGACGAACTGGGTTTTCTAGACTCCATAGGTGGAACTTTTCAGAGAAGTTTCTGGGGCAAAATGCCATATGGCATATTGACTTAATGTTTTGTGTAGTTAATGGGAAAAGTACCAATTTTACGCCAGGAAATCCTTAATTATGCATTAAATATGTCATTTGTGCATGGTTTAAGGAAAAAATTGCCATTTTAACTCCAAGAAACCTGCAAATCTGACAAAATTGGTGGGGATAAACCAGGGGCGTAGGAGCTCATTTGAAGTGGGGGGGGGGGGGCAAAAAGGCATTTTGAAGTCGATTCTTGCCAGCAACCTCCATAAGGCGTAATTTTAAAATCCCGAAAATCGTTGGTGGGGCAGCTGCCCCCCCCCATCTGGCCCCCCGGCTTCTTGAGCACTGATGGCCAAACTCCATAAGTTGGCGGGGCGAGTTTGCCCCCGCGCATTTGAATTAGGAAAACCCACCCGTGCAGACTCTAGAGACCGGATCATCGAGTGCCACGTAGGCGCGAATCCAGGATTTTGGTCAGGGGGGCGCCCAATACAAAAAGTTGCGCCCTCCGGGCGCACCCTACGGGCGCGCCATAGAAAAACCCGGTTCAGGGGGGCGCGCGCCCAAGCGGCCACCCTGGATCCGCCCCTGCACGTTTTGCCCCCTCCGCTGCCTTCCTTGATTGAACCTTCCCAGCTCGCCGTATGTGAGTGAGGCAGACAGGCGCTCACCACTCGGCGACGCGACGTCGCGGAGGCGCTGGCGGTGACGCTCTGGTGACGTCATGGATACTCGACCAATCAGGGCCGGGTGGGCTGGACTGCGCCGAGAGGCGGTATGGGCAGCTACTCGATACGCTGTCGTTTGGTCGACAAATGTCTGCTCTAAGCGCAACTCCCAGCCCGGGTTCGTCCGGTCCAACTTCTCGTCCGTCCGGTCCGGTCGCCAGGCCGCAGCCACACAGCGTTTGCGGGTGCGGGGTGGGCGGCACTTTGCAATCTTCTTGTTACTTTCTATTATATCTTGTTGTATTCATCGCACTCGTATATATTTGCTTGTTTTCATACGGTCATGTGTCGTGCGTGCGTGATAAGCAACTCGAAAATTCACAGTCCAACAAATTAAACCAAAAACATCGTCGTGGGGGACTGCAGAGTCCAGAACCCGTCGAGGTGTGTTTTTATAGCTTAATATCGCTTCTTTTTAATATTAAGTGTTAGGGTGTTGTCAGAAAAATTGCATCGTACGGTACGGCCATGCATTTTGCATCACCTTGGTCCAGACTAGTGGTGTCAATCGGTAACCGTTACCGAAAAAATTGTGTGACCGATTCGGTAATCGGTCGGTCAGGCCAATACATTTTTGGACACTTTTCGGTCAGCTTTATCTTGTTTAAATAAGTATACTGTTAAAAAAACGGTCAAATCTTGGACATTTTTGGCCTCAACCAAAATCGGTCAATATTTGGACAACCAAAATGCTTCCTGTTTGGTATTGGATAGGTTCTGGTCAGGAAATTTTGGGAAAATGACATCACTAGTCCAGACCCATCGAAGACGCGACGATATCAATGCCGAGCTGGCTGTACACGGACAGAAAAATACTCGCATGACATATTACCATTCCACATATTACCATTCCACATCCACTTCTTCTGGTAAGCATAAAGGATAATTTTTTGTTTTGAGTCTGAACTTTTTGCCAGCGCATCAAACAATCCACGGCAGAAGAAACTTCAAGTAATTTTATCGCAGAGGATTGCAGAACAAGTTAATTTTAAATCATTGCATAATAATGTAATGTATTGGCCTCATAATGGAGTTAAATATTATGTATTACACCACGAGCGAGTATAAATATGCAGTTAATCGACGAGGCGAAGCCGAGTCGATTAATGCATCTTATATCTGCGAGTGGGTGTAATAATTTTATCCCACGCCGCTACGCTAAAAAATAATGCATGTTTAACACAGACTTATCCCAAGGATTTCACTGCCGTGGATTATCAGATTGATAATCACCATATGGTGATTAAATTCTGAGTTAACTGACGGCTTGGTTAAAAAAATAGCCTTAGCACGTGATTCAATGGCAAAGAGAGATATCGGCGTGGGATAATCTTGGGTATTGCGTGAGAGAAGTAAGAGATTCTTCATGTTGTTTGTGGACGTGCCGTTGTGACATTCTTTTTGCGGACATTGATCAAACAAGAGAAGCGAATAGTGTCTTTGTAGACGTCGACGTAAACTAGTCGCTATTCACGCCGTGGTGTTTAGGCCGTTTTTCCTCAGTCAGTCCAGAATCAATTGCTTGAAGTTATTTTAATCCGGGAAAGAACAAAGAACGCAGGGACTTAATTCTCACATTTAGTACTAACTACTAAGCAAAATCGATGATGGGCTGATTGCTTTATTTATTTATTCGTTACATACCTACATATAGGTACGTCACACTCACATATTTAAATTTATTTGGAGCAATTGCATCGCCACTTTCCGAAAGTTTGGGGGATACAGTCATTTTAAACACGATTATTTCTATGAAACACCTGCAGGTCCCGTAGACCTTAATACCAGCTGTGCAAACTCACTATCACTATGTATTGCAGCATTCAAGGGAACATCATATAGACCCTTCTTTTTCCCTGAACATGTGTATCGTTTTGTATAGGCCTGGTAGGGCCCTAGCCCTACCAATAATTTCACATTTTAACATTAGGCCTATGACGTTGTATGATAAGAATGGCATTGAAATCCATCAAGTTAGCATTGGGGCCCTACCAATCATTTTCAGAAAATGACGCCCGTGACCCTGAACAAATATGACATATTATGTCATCATCGCCCTCGGTTGCTAGCCAGTAGCCACCCCTTCCAGGTAAAGGAATCTTGCCTTAGGGCCTTTGGAAGCAAGCTGGAAAATGAAAGAACGCAAAATTGAAAAAAAAATCAGCTCCCGTTCCCTTATCAGTTTACATGTTTGCTATATTTTTGGCAGCTTTCAGGGTAAGGTCATTGACCAGCGGTGTCAATTTTTCCAAACGATTGGGGGAGGGGGCGAAGACGAGCGGATCCAATGGAGCCTACGTCAGCGCCGTGGCTCCATTAACCCTATTACTGTCGGGGGGGGGGGCGAATCGGCCCCCCCTTGAGGTTTTTCGCGTACGGGTCATTTAATACTCAACTCAGAATCTTCAAACTTGCTGGCTTTTCCTAAAATTTCATTGCGCATCGAATGGTGTACTTTTTTCCCAATTGAATTATTAGGAGGGGGTCCAGGACGTTTTAGGGGGACCGTTTAAAGCACCTCAGAGTGATAAACAGACACGTAGTCAGGACTTTTTCTCAGGGGGGGGGGGCACGTGTGGAAACTGAAAAATCCTATTTTGCTCCTCTTGCGGACGGGAGAAGGAAGGTCGGGTCGTCAGAATCCCTTCTTCAAGTGTAAAATTTGTCTGCTGGGGAGGGGGGTCATGGCTCCGTGCCCCCTGGCTACGTCCCTGTGGTAAACGTCCCTCTAAGGTCGGCATGGGGCCTCTCAGTCTAGGCAAATGTTCTTTCAGGAAGGACAATTGAGCATATATGGCTCTTAGGCCTGGGCCATAGACAATTGGCTGAGCGATTGGCCTCTCAGACCAGTCTGGTGACCGCTCAACCATGACAACATCCCGTCAGACTGCTGAGGGGCACTCAGTTTGACGGAGGGTCTTATCCAGCCGTGCTACTAAAGGCCACTTAAGTCAATCGATGGCTTCGTTAAGCCGACTGAGAGCTCCCTAGGCCGATCGATGCTCCATTAGGCCGAAAAAGGACCCCTCAAGCCGACCGCCGAGGGCCCTTTCAGGCCGATCAAGGGTCCCCTCAAGCCGACCTCGGTTACCTCAAAGCGGGGGTCATGACTCATAGGTCCTTCTTGTATTGCTTGTGGACTGGAACTCTAATATCGCATTTGCCAAACCTCCAATGCTAGCCTCTAAAATTCGACCTCAATACAGAATGTTAAACCTATTCAGACTAAGCTACGTCACTACTGCTTCCTCAGATTTGGACAGCCTTCGTTGGATTAACTGCTGCGAGTAAACGATAACAAAATCATTGTTTGCATTCAAGTAGCCATAATTGTCTTCAAATATTGCGCCAAATCTTTAAAGCTCTATATAACTCAATAATGACGTCATTGTCCCCCAAAAAAAGTTCAGTGACTTTTCGAGAAACAATCACCATTGTTTTAAGCAGCACTTCTTCATATTTGTACTAAGCCGGCGTATATTTCACAACTTTCAGAAAGGGGAAACAATTAATTTAAATCAAATGCAGAGGTCACATAATTTCACATAACCCTAAAAGCAAAGCCGGTAAGCTGGTCGATCTCGCCAAACACATGACTAAGAAAGACCTTTACGTTGACACGTTTGGCTTGCACGCCAATGCCGTCGTGCCGACATCACAATTGCACAGAATTCGATCGCATGGCAGAGGCTAACATGGCTCTATTTTGTCATGACCCACCTAAACCATCCCGGCGGCCTGGCCGCAGCTGCCGTAATCTGACCCAAAACCCGATAGCAGGAGTGTAGGTTCCCATTCAATTGGGGGGGGGCTTCAGCCCCCACCCCCAACTTAGACTTCAGCCTCCTCCCCAACTTGGACGATGAAGTGGGTCAAATCCGAGAGACATAGTTATATATTTGGTAGATTTTGATGGTAGGGGAGACCGGGGCTAGTTGCATCACGGGTTGAATGCATCAGCTGTATTTATTAAAAAATCTCTCGCTAGATAGCAAAATGCGAATAGCCAGTTGCGCGCGGATACTGCATTCCATTTCCCACGAAAGACGCCGTCCCCCGTCATTCAAAATTGCCCCGATGAGCAATTTATTATTTGTTATTTGTGCGATTTAACGGACTTTTCTCGACGTAATAGAAGCTTCATACTGGCTAAGGGTTGTTGTGTTTAAGCTGGAATGCGTTTATACTCATACAGTTATGGTTTTCTACATCCAATTCATTTAGTACGTTAGTCTCCATCGACCGCCAATTTTCAGCGTCACCTTTTCCACAACGTGGGAACGGGGCATGATGAATCACTCTTGTCGGGCACGTTGGCCTCCAGGGCGCGGAGTCGGTCGGTTGTCAGGTGGACTCCGACTCCGACTCCGACTCGACCCGACGCCTCCGAAGTTCGACTCCGACTCCGACTCCGACTCCCGAAGATCGGACTCCGACCTTCACCCAAGCCCCGTTGGATAGCTGAATCTAACCGTCATCCCAAAGTGCTTATATCTTGAACTCGGTTGTAGATATCGTCCCCAAATCGTATATACGCAATTGTCATTAACATCACTTGACCTTATCCTCAAATTATTCGAAAATTAAGTCAAAGACAAAATTACTTCGGGTATATTCGGGTACTGCCCTTTATCGACCGAAGGTTAAATATTAACATTCGGTCAAATTATTCCTCAGCACGCTTAACTCTCTGAAATATACGCAATTGTCTATAAATTCATCACCTTTTCAGAAAAAAAAATAAGTAGGTTATTTGGGAGTAAGAGCATTTTATTGAATGTTTGCACACATTTTATTGCGGAAAAAAAAGGCGATGCATGTATGCAAATTCAGTATGAAATTTAAGTTTCACGCTTTAATAGCATTCTTCTGTAGGAGGCAGCGACGGGCCAATATAATCGAAACAAGCAGAACGCAAAATAATATTTTTCAACTCCATTGCGTGTGTAAGCACTAGCGGGAAAAGCCCGCAGTTTTGATTGAGGACCAAGTAGGGTTACTTGCCAAGTACCGGCGCATAAAAGGTGGGGAACGCTTAAGTGAAATAATTACCCTTTTATTTTTGTTAGCAACAATTTCTTAGGCTTCCGTTGTGGTATAACAATTATTTAATTTTGATTTCAGAATAAAATAAAATAATGTCCTTACTCTAGGTTGTATTTTTTTACAAATGAAAAACAAGTACATATACTTAATTTGAAACTCATGACCAGTGTTTCCCATCACTATTTGAAGAGCACCATATCTTGCGCCAGTGTTTCAAATTTATTCAACTCTGGACAATGTCCGTGAACCAAGTCGCTGACACTAAATTAAGATCGAGTGGGTCGTTGCCAAAGATCATGAGTTTCTTGATTGTAGTTTCCCGTGTTTTTTATTGTTTGTTATGTGTTGGGGAAATGACTTATCTTTCATTATTACATAAAGCTTAGTTTTATACAACTAGAACAAAACTGATCAAATTTACTATGCTCAAAACTAAAATTAATGTATATATTTCTTTTTAATTGAGGGTCGCAACTCTAAAAAAGACCACACATAATAAGTGCATCGTTTAACTGCCCTAATTTGGTTACCGTTTCATTCAATGGTTATTAGGATATAGGGATCTACGGACAAATACTCACAAGAAGTAGAGCACAAAATACATTTTCCAATTAATTTCATTAAAACAAAAATTATAAGGACCAAAAGTATTTGCAAGCACCTTGCAAGTACCGATCGTGTAAAGGGTGGAACGCTCATTAACTTTAAATTGCAATATCTTTGGAAAGGGAAGTTTGTATGCAAAATGTGACAATTTTACAATATATTTAGGTCTCGTCTGTCGATTTCAAAAGATAACTCCATTTTTGTGGGAAAGTATGAGTATTTCCCTTAAACAACTTTACTTGAAATAGTACAATATTGTAGGGGTATTGTTTGTCGACTTCAAGTACTAATTTCATTTTTGTGGGAAAGGTAAATATTTATCTCAACAAAAGAGAGGGGAATTACTTAACTCGCTTGACAAGCTTAAAATTGCGTAGCTGGATTGTTACTGATCTACCGATTTATTATGATCGTCAGCAAAAGTCCTTGGAGTGCATTTTTGAACGCGACCGAAAGACATTCCCTGAGTATAGGAGTTGTCTCTATTACGTCCATGGTAATACTGAATACACACATTATTAGTACAATTCATGGTATGGGAAAATAAGCTTAGTGAAGAATTCCAAGACTTCAAAATTATGTTAATTAAGAAGACATCGCCATTGGTGATCCATTAAAAATACTTCTGAAAGTACGATGCCCATACGTGCCAACACCAGCCAGCCGGAGTCGGAGTCGGTCACAATTTTACCGACTCCGACTCCGACTCCGACTCCGGCCAAAACTACCGAGCTCCACCGACTCGGACTCCGGACCCCGACTCCGCAGCCCTGACTTGCCTCTGTGTATTGCACTTGACAATTTCGGAGTACCTAGTGGATTGTGAAAACGAAGAAACCCGTTAACCAGTGAGTTTTTGAGTTGTAGAAAGTATATGTTTGATCAATTACATTCAACTACAGAGTTTAGAAGCGAAATTAAGTTCAGTTATGCAGTCATTGTTTCTGTTTGCTTTTACACGTGCAACTTACCCCAGGGTATATATAATACCGCATGAGAGGCCGGTTAACTGTAAATAAATTGTCGAGACGACGGTCTTCCTTGATGTTTGAACGAGCCTAAGGGCCGAGGTCAAAAAATCAGAGAAGCACAAGGTCTGACAAATTTATCCGGCCATGGGTACGATTTACCCACCATGCGCCGTTAAGTCATTCCAATGTGTGTTCATATTTTCAATCATTTTTCAAATTATTGACATAGTCCTAACCAGAGCAAGATAAGTCGATTTTATTGATAGATTAACCACTTTGACTCGGAAAAAGTGAAGAACCTTGGAAGCAAAAGTCAACCAAAGCTTTCAGAATTCCAGTCAAAATTTATCACACACACTGTTTTCACGCCGCGGTACAACAAATTTGACCTAGGGCTTTTTCGTACCAATTGTCCACACCTCTCCGGCTAATGTATTTTGATATCCCCGGGCATATGTTAAAAAATCAACCTGCCCTGAGACGGGGTTAGTTGCATCACCTGTAGAGGCTTTTTGAACACGCTCTGGTGGCCGATTTTTTTTACTTACACAAAACCTATCATGCATTTTTTGTGCAGACTAGACGCAGCTTTTATGTGGCGGTATCCATTCTAGGCTGTTTGTCCCATAGTTTGCTTCTACAGAACTTAAAGTAAAAGGTGATGCATCTAGCCCCGGTCTCCCCTACTTTAAACGACTTTGCCCAGCTCAGCCCCCCCCCCAACTTGTTTGGAGAAGCAACACCCCTGTCCTATAGCCAGCCGTCGACCATTCATGCCATACAAAAATGCACTGCTACATACCATATTCATATTTGACCTTAACTTAAGAGTTATAAGTTTCATTTATACCCACCTCTTTCAAATTTTTCGATTGCCACATGTTTCGTCTCAATCCGACCATTGGTTCGGGAAGTAGACACTAGACTAGACAGTTGAGACAGGTGGGCAAAATCTGCCCCCCCCCCAGCGGGTCACGTTCGGCTGGCGACCCCAGCGGACGAACGCCCTGACGGAGTAAAGTCGGAAATGCTCCGAGTTTTCCCCGCGCGGAGACGGACGTCACTACGGGCATCTCTTTGCCACCACAATGGTCCCCGGTCATAACCGCACCCGTCAGGAATGTCGACCTGGGGAAGGCCGGAGCAGTTTAACCGGAACGAAGGAGTCCGTACCATTGTCCGGGCGAACTCGGGCGTCGTAAACAGGCCCGGGGCCGGCACTGATGGAGATGCGGTGAAGACCGGGCCATCATGCGGTATTCACGCAGTGCACATCCACCGTATTTGGTGTATTCTACTACCAAGACGGAGACCATTCCTGCGACTAGCGTCGTTGGCTTTCGTCGTCGATTTTTGCGACCACTCTCTGCCGTTGTGGTAGCACGAAAAGCGCCGATGAATGCCGAGGAGGAAACGTGGTAGATACTTGGTGGTGGATGGCGTGGTAGGTTTCTTGCCTTGTGTAGAAGGGACATCAATACACAGGTAATCTATTTTAGTGATGTAAGCAGTCGAAGGATTTTTTATTAATAAATATGGAAGCAAAAGTTAATGAGAGACATTTTTCAGCCATTTTTGGTCGCTAATTCAGTCAGCACAGGAGGCTATCTGGTCGCCGACACCATCGCCAGGACCAGGGTAACTAGACACCCAGGACGGCGCTTTTTTAACCCCCACCCTGCCCGCTCCCTTGGATACGCCAGTGGCCAAAAAACATTGGGGGAGGGGGACAAGAGCACCTGTTGGAGCCGAACTCAACATTGTGGGGGGGGGGAGGCATAGGTGGAGCTTTTCATAAAAAGTTGGTGTGCCAAAATGAATGCCATATTGACTTAATGTTTTGTGTAGTGAAGGTGAAAAACTGCAATTTTTCACCAGGAAATCTTTAAATATGCATTCAATATGTCATTTGTGCATGGTCTAAGGTGAAAAATGACCACTTTAACTCCAGGAAACCTTAAAATCTGACAAAAGTTGGTGGGGCCAAACTCAAAGGTGGTGGGGCAGTTGCCCCACCATTTGAATAGGAAACTCCAACCGTGGGGCGAGGGCGCCAGGACCACCCCCAACAATTTATCATCGACACCTATCGGCTATGTCACTGGCTCAAGTCAGGCCAAGCGAACCAGGGCCTATGTTTGAACATGTTTACTTGGGGGGGGGGGGATACCTAGCAACCTCCCCCACAAGACGAAAATATCCTCCGCAGTTGACAGAAAGAAAAACGCGTTGAACTGTTCCCACGGGCCCGGTCAACGAATCTTTTGCGATGAGAAGTGAAATCCCAACGCCACCCTCTTCCCCGCTCACGACTCATGCGCTGACGACCCAACACCACCCCTCCCCCGGTGAACAAATTTTCGCTGACGAAAGAGAACGAAATTCACCCCCTAAACTCGAAGTCTGGATCCGCCAGTCTAAGTCCCCTGTAGTAAAAATTTCTTAGAGGAGGCCGTGCTGTGAACTAACAATGATTAGAAAGTAGGTATCCAGAATATCCTAATACATTACCAGGAAGGCAGATCTGGCAGAAGCAGATTATAGTATACCTATCACATTAACTAATTGCTGTAATATCCTGTTGCCATTTCGCAATTAAACCGTGAATAAATGACTTGACAAGTTGACCTACCCTACCTAAATTGGTGGGCAAATTGTGGAAAGATGTTCCTGTCTTGTCCCTTGACCAGTTATAACACATCTCAAATTACCCACTTTCCTCAGGGAAATGTGTTTCCGGAAAAGTCCTTAGGACCTGTACAAAATAAAACTTAATCCGTGAATCTCCATGAGCCCATAATTCAACTCTTAATCGTTTTAATCCCAGCCGTGTGTCACTCTCGCCAGACCGCGCCCGGCTCAGGCGTGCCGATTATCGAGTCACTCCTGGCCGTCTGCGGGTCTGCCTACCTTCCCAGCTCCCCGTGTGGTCTCAGGTAGACAGCGCTCGGCGGCGCGGCGGCAGCGGCAGCAGCAGCGGCAGCGGCGGAGAATCAGTCGCGCCCAGCTGCCGCGCGCGGAGGTCGTGTTGAGGTGAGGAGGAAGGGAGTGACGTAGTCGCGTGGTGCGGTGCAGTGCGGTGCGAGAGGTTCCTGAACGTTGGACCATTTTGGATCATTGGCAGGTGAGTTATCTCGCGCTGGGGCCTCACAGACCGAGCAGTGCGGTGTTACACACTGTTCTGCCTCGTGTGTTATGGTGTTGCATGGGCGCTGGACAGTCACTGCTGATGTCTTGTCTTGGTGTCACCCCAGTGGTCCTTTCTAGTTTCTGGTGACTGTCCAGCTCAGCTATCCAAATTATATTCGTCTGTGGTTGGTTTGTCCTCGGTTTGGCGGCTGGTTTCACTAAGCGGCGCTTACAGCCTAGATCTGGTCTTTGGGCTGTGAGGCACTGCCTCAGAGCCGCGTAATTTTTACTCCAGATCCGCTACTCGCCACCTCTTGTGGCGAAAAGTGGACAATATAGGACTTTTTTACACTGGACTTTGCGTTAATCGTCGGGTGGACAATGCGCGTTTTGCGACCTTGCCGCATTTTTCGCTAGGGGAAAGCAAGCGCTTAGGAAAGCCTTGCCTTCTACAAATCTCTGTCCCGCACACTCATCTCTTTGCGCACTCAAGTGCCTGGGCACATCATACATGTTAACGGTAAATTTGTCCATAAATGTAACTCCTCCAGCCTCCTCCGGTTGTCTCACCTCGATTTCGGGAGTAGGTTGGATATGAGTAATAGACGGAGGTTTCGAGCGAAGTTGGATGAGCTTTTGGAGCAGCTTGGAGGCAGCCACGGAACGACCGTGAAGGAAGTTAGAGGAGGCTGGAGGCATTTGGGCAAGTTGAAGGTGGCCACGGAAACAGACCTATGGGACAGTACTGACTGAACCAGACCGATGGCTCGGTTAGCCAGTGGTGGGAATTGCACGGTGGTAACCAGCGGTGCCCGCGGCTCGGGTGATCACCGGCGTTCCCACAGCTTCGGATGGTCACCTGCGTTTCCCCCGCAGCTCGGATGGGCGACCGGCGTTCCCGGCAGCTCGGGTGGTTCACCGGCGTGCCGGCAGTCGGGTGGTCCCACCGGCGTTCGCACGGTCAGACGGTTCACGGCGGTCCGCAGGTCGGGTGGTCAGCCGGCGTTCCAACAGCTCGGGATGGTCACCGGGTGGTCCCGCCTGCTGCGGTGGTCAACGGGCGTTCCACAGCTCGGATGGTCTGCGGCGTTCCCGGCAGGCTCGGTGGTGCACCGGCGGTGCCGCAGCTCGGGTGGGTTACCGGGCGTTTCCGCGGCTCGACGGTCACGCGGCGGTCCCCGCAGCTCGGATGGTCCACCGGCGTTCCACAGCTTGGGTGGTCCTGGTGGTCCGCGCGGCTTCCTGCAGCCGATAGCTGGACATACTTATGTCCGGCTATCGGCTTAAGAAACGCGGCCAAAATGAGCCTCAAACAGAATCCCTTAAGGCATAATTCGAGGGTCCCGCGCTACAGTCCCGGTAAAAATTTCCTAAAGATGCACACTTTCCCCAATATAGTGGCGAGTAGCGTCCTGGAATAAAAATTCGCCTCACAGCCTATATTTTTTCAATGGGATCTTGGCTTGTTTGGGCTTATTTAAGCGCATTTAATAAAATTTAAATATCTCAGGAAACGCTCAAAAAGACATATTTTGGACAACAAAAAAAAGTTTTAGAAAATATTAAATTGGGTAAAAAAAATGTTTTTTTACTGAATAATAATAATCGTTTTATATCTTGGCGATTATGGGGTAAGACTACTGGCTCATATCTCCTCAATGGAAGGGAACACGCCAGTAGGAACTAGTTACTGTTCCCAGTGAAACCGCCAGTGAACTGCACTTTTGACAGACAGTCTGTCTGTCCAACGTGGAGGTCAGGCCGGGCCCGAACTCACTTTGTCCTCGGGTTTGGCGGCTGGGTTTGTTCCTCGGTTTGGCGGCTGGTTTGTCCTCGGTTTGGCGCTTGGTTTGTCCTCGTTTGGCAGCTGGTTTGTCCTCCGTTTGGCGGCTGGTTGTCTCGGCTTGGCGGTTGGTTTTTGTCCTCAGTTTGACAGCTGGTTTGGTCCTCGGTTAACGGCGAGGTGTGTTCTGTCCTGGGGCGGATGTCCATTGTCCCCGTTGTCGCAGTCCGCAGCCCACAGAATATTTCTCGGTAATGGGACGAACTTTCCGTAGCCGTCACAACGCATGGCTTATCGTGTCGCTGTTCTGGGATGTTCTCACGAAGCGCGGGTTGTGGCACGCAGAGGCGCAGCCAGGGGGCGCATGGCGGCATTCCCCTCGCCCTTGGCAGGCAGGGACGTAGCGCCAGGGGGGGGGGGGGGGCACGGGGGCCAATATGGCCCCGCCTGAGCGAAAATAAATTCCACCACTAGATGAAGAGACTTCTCTCTGAAAACCCGACTCTACCCCCCCTGGTCAGCAAATATGGCTGACGGATTGCTAGAATGTGTTTCACACTAGATAGAATTAAATTTTAGGAGCAAAATGTGATTTTTCCGACGTGGCCCCCTCCTGAGCAAAATCCTGGCTACGTGCCTGCTTGCAGGTAACAGGGGCCCACCGAGATTCGCTCAGATGCCATTTATGTTAGCTAAATGACTTTACAAAAGCCACAGAGGAGCCCTCAAACTAGGCGAGGGGTCACGCAGGATTCTGGTGCATGTACAACTGTAAAAGGCCCCCAGATAGATACACTGAAGGACTTTCGAAGCCAATCCGTGAATAAATGACTTGACAATGACGACTGTCCTCTTGGGCATGTCCAGGAGTCAATTGAACCCACCCAGGGGCCCTGGCCCCTGCCAGATGTCATGGGGCCTCTCGAGCATGTTCAGGGGCCCATTGAGCCCACTTAGGGGCTTCAAAACCTGTCCATGGACCTCTCACTAATGTCTGTCCAGGGGCCATTGAGCCCAATCAGGGGCCCACAAAACTGCCCAGGAGCCTCTTGGGTATGTCCAGGGGCCAATTGAGCCCTCCCAGGGGCCAAAATAACTGCCCAGGGGCTTCTCGAGCATGTCCAAGGGCCCATTGAGCCCACCCAGGGGCCAAAACCCTGCTCAGGGGCCTCTTGAGCATGTTCAGAGGCCTCTCAAGCTTGCGCTGGGGCCCATTGAGTCTGTTCGACAAAGCATCCTGCAGCGCTGTCCCTTGTCAGGTCGTAAGGGCCCCTGAGCAGGTTGGAGGGCCCCTGGAAAGCTCTAAGGGCCTCTGGGCAGGTCAGAGGTGTCCCTGACAAGACCGAAAGGCCCCTGGGTGGGTCAGAAGGGCCCCTGAACATGCCGAATGGGCCCGTAGTTCACACGGAGTGGCCCCAGGGCAGAGCGGAGGGGCGAGGGCCCTCCGAGTATGTCGGCAAGACGACAAATGTTAAATATAGGTATATCACCCACTCCCAGTGTGGGATTTTTCCTTTCATGGCCCTAAGAGTAAAATCCAAAGATAAAGAGTAAGTTTTTGTTGTAAGGAAAATTAAGTTACATTTTTAAAAAAACTATTATACTGAAAACTAAAGAAACAATATTAAACCCTTTTGAGAATATTGCAGTTTGATTTAACTACAAAATTGGTAATATTAAGTGAAAAGAGAGCAAATTTCCAGAGATAAAACAAATAATAAAAAGGGAGCAAAACCCTTTGAACCCAAAAAGTCCAGAAAATGACAAAAACTGCAAGACTGCCCACTCCACATAATGCCTTTTTGCGGATCGCAGATGAGTCCCTCAACAGGTCGGAAAGGCGTTGACAAAGTTGGAGGGGCCTCTAGACGATCGGAAGGGACCCTGGGCTTTTCAACAGTAAGAATGCAGTTGTCCAGGGAATAAACTTAAACATTGATGTGCTATATTGCTACTTTTCTATATGATTGAGTAAAATAGTTAGCTTAGGCACTTTTTTACCGCAATTTTAAACGCACAATAACATTCGTAAAGGTCCGCAGTTCATCCTTGTAACGTGCATTTTCATCTGTTTTGTTTGTTCCTTTTAACGTTTCGTTTGGGAAGGTGCACTTTTGAGGCGCCGCCCCCTCCCCGGACCGAATCCTGGCCACGTGTCTGGTTCGGGGGTCTATCGGAGGGTTTTGAGGGTCCTGGTCCAATCCAGCCTATCAAAAGTTGAAGATAAAATATTTAACAATGGGGCTTACAAATAAAATGTTCAAAATTGTAGTTTTTAATATCAGGTTTTTTTTTGGGAGGAAGGGAGATACCAAGACTGGTTTATCCCCCTATCTGAAGGTCTGCCTGCGTCCCTACAACAACAACAACAAAACAACAACAATATTTATTTACATAATGACGATGGTGAGGACATTGTCCAGGTGATGGTGCAAAAGCTTTATGCTTAATTCTTAATTTTAGGCACCACCACCTGGTTAACGTACAAGAAAGAAAAGATGGTTCAGTTAACACGACCAGTGAGGAGGAGGGGGTCAGTTTGCAATTCAAAAGAGGGATGGCGGTGCAGATCCGTGGATCAGACATTTACGAAAGCCTTGAATGTACTTTCTAGGAATTTTTGGAAAAGCAGCGGAGATCAGTGGTGCAGTGTGTTTTGTTGTGTTTTGGCCAAAGAGAAGTGTGTTGATTTTTGTTGGTCTGGGAAGCCTTGAAAGTCAGTGCATAGGATAGGTGTGCAGAATTTTGTCTTGTTGTGACATGGCGGCTTCACTGGTGTTCAGGAGGCAACCCATCTGATCCCTCGCATTTTGTATAATATGCATCTCATCATACAAAAAACTTTATTGAAAGTTTCTGTATTGTATGTAGTCAGTGTTGTCATTGTTAGCCAACCATTCTGTAACCCGTTGGGGATGTTTTTGTGTTCGAGTCTGGTAACGGTCTGACGACGGATGTGACGAAAGCGTTTGATACGGAACTGGTATCGAGTGACACTTTCAACTCGCGACCTTCTGATTATGCGAATTTCCTGAAAATCACAAAACTCGTCGTAACATGATTCACTCACATGGAATTAGGCAATCGAAAACCAGTTAAGCGGCTCTTTGCCTGGATATGTACGACGCTTTGCCGGTGCCTGCAGCTCAGGTAGGTATGTAAGTCACTATGTAGTAGTAGTATAATCTAAGTAGTATGTAGGTACTGATCATTTATAAACAATTGTGCGGCCTGCATCACGGTACTGACACCTGTCTCGCGGCAGTCTTGTGCTTGCTAGAGCTGTCACTGTTTGAGTGACACCTGCCTCGCATAACAAATAAATCGCATTTTTTTATGAAATTTATCAGCTTTACAGACTGTCAACTACTCGGTACTCATAGTACCGACTAGCGGTGTCAATCGGTAACCAAAATTTTGGTTACCGAAAAAAAGTGGGACCGATTCGGTAATCGGTCGGTCAGGCTGATTATTTTTTGGACACTTTTCGGTCAGCTCAATCTTGTTTAAATAAGTATACTGTTTAAAAATCGGTCAAATCTTGGACATTTTTGGCCGCAAACAAAATCGGTCAATATTTGGACAACCCAAATGCCTCCTGTTTGGTATTGGATTGGTTTTGGTCAGGGAATTTTGGGAAAATGCCATCACTAGTATCGACTAAGAGAGGTCTCGTTGCCGGAGCTGGATTAGCGGGGCGCAGCGGCGCAGTACTCTGCGCTACCCAGCTCTCTGCGCTATCTCCAGTATGTGCAGGCCAGCGACCTTGGTAGAGCTACCTGCCTTTCCTCCACGGTCACTCACACGCGGACACACCCACACAGACACACACACATAGCCGCGTTCCACGCCCACGCGCTGATCGCAGAGCCGGTCTCCGCCGGATTACGGCTGACAGAGGAGAAGCATGCTGCTGGGAGTGGCCTCAGATGTCGAGAGGATTGGAGGATCTGATGACGGTATTTGGTGATGGCGTGACGTGATGACGTGACGACGTGATGTCGTGATGGCGTGATGTGGTGCAGGCGTAGTGCCGCCCGATCATGGCAGTGTCGAGATGTGAGCCCGATTATGAGCTCATCGATCTTGTTCGACGAGGTATTATTCCAATGGACAATCGACGACCTTCGCCTGGTTCGGAGGCTGATCGCTGAAGAAGCCAAACACCTGACAGGCTGAGGAAAAGCCAAGAAGACGGACAGCATCGCTGACCAAGCACCTCTTGAAAGGGCCCACAGTCGCAGTGGAGAAAACATGTCAGACCTTTGGTTCCGCCTGTCCGGATGAGCGATCTATCGATGAATGGAGTCTACTCAAGGCGCACCGTTAGGTCCTCGTCCCGCCCGCCCAATGGTAACGAGGTGTGTATGGAAATCGGGAGGATGAAGAGCGTACTTCAGCCCGTGTAAGTCACTGCGGTGCAACAAACGTCCGTGACCCTGTCACGCTGGCTCGTTTCAGGTGTTGTTCTCCTATTTTCTTCAAAGTTAAGCTGCCGTCATTTCCATAGATGATTGTGAATGGAGAGGCTGAAAGCCGTGTTTTTATAGGAAATTCCACTGGGTTTATCGTCTTCCTCTTAAATTATGTAGGTACGAGGATGATGAATCCTTTCGGGATGAAAGGTTGGGCAGGTATGCGTTCGTAACAACAACCGCTTATATTGCAACGGTGCGTGGCATGGAGAGTCTTAATCGCTTGCAATCGTGGACAATGGACCGTTCAAGGCTGGTAATAGAGGGTATTTAACGATCATGCAATACCTGAAACTGTTTGTGTGGATGTTCAGTAACTTGAAACTAAGAGGACTGTCCTGAAGGCATTTCTAGCAGGATGTTCATTGTTCATGGTAATTTAAATATTGAGCGTCATTAGAGTGGCACATGCTGTTCGGCCATGTAGGCGGCTATAATACAAATATACATGAATGGCTTTCAATGCAAAATGTACATTGTTCAAAGAAGACCACTCCGACCTTTCCAGCACACCGAACTAACAGAGACGTTCTCAGACTCAGACTAGCCTCGGCGACATCTGGACTCAACTGACACGGCTGTTGTACGCTGTCGTTGTGGAGATCATAGTTGAGTTCGACGCAGCTGTAGGACTGTCGTTGTGGAGATCACAGTTGAGTTCGACGTTGTTGTATCCTGCCATTGCGGAGATCACAGTTGAGTTCGACGCAGTTGTACGCTGTCGTTGCCCGTTATCACGACACACACATCACACACATCACACACACACACACACACACACATCATCATCACACACCACACTTCACTGACCCTGATCAGACCCTGGGCCGGGCTCCCGGCTGACCTTTCACGGCTCGTCTGCTCTGAATCGAGACACCAGATTCCTCAGACACTCGGGTCCCGGAGCCGACAGAGGTGAAAAAGCAGCGGGAATTCGCTTTACAATCACGGAAATTCGCGAAACAATCACGGAAATTCGCGACACAATCACGGAATGCTGCCGTTTTGTGTTGTAAAAATCATCAGATGTAAGGTATGTGCTTATTGAAACTGCCGAAAACCGCAAGCATCGGTGCATTCAATAAACAAATATATTATTTATTTGCATTAGGTACATGAGTTGAAAAAAATTGACGTGTTGCAAGTCATGTCGTTTTTCATCTCTGTCGAAGCGGTTGAGTTGGCGGCTCCACGCAGCTGGGACTGCCTTCTGGAGCTGGAGCAGCCCTCCGGAGCAGGCGGCTCACGCAGCTGGGACTGCTTTGGAGCTGACGCAGCCCTCCGGAGCAGGCGGCTCCACGCAGCTGGGACTGCTTCTGGAGCTGGAGGCAGCCCTCCGGAGGCAGGCGGCTCCCGCAGCTGGGACTGCTTCTGGAGCTGGAGCAGCCATCCCGAGCAGGCGGCTCCACGCAGGGGACTGCCTTCTGGAGCTGGAGCAGCCCTCGGAGCAGGCGCTCCACGCAGCTGGGGAACTGCCTTCTGGAGCTGGAGCAGCCCTCCGGAGCAGGCGGTCCACGCAGCTGGGACTGCCTTCTGGAGCTGGAGCAGCACTCACGGAGCAGGCGGCTCCACGCAAGCTTGGGAACTGCCCTCTGCAGCTGGAGCAAGCCTCCGGAGCAGCGGCTCCACGCAGCTGGGACTGGCCTTCTGGAGCTGGAGCAGCCCCTCGGAGCAGGCGGCTCCACGCGCTGGGACTGCCTTCTTGGAGCTGCGAGCAGCCCTACTCCGGAGGAGGCGGCTCCACGCAGCCTGGGACTGCCTCTGGAGCTGGAGCAGCCCTCCGGAGGCAGGCGGCTCCAACGCAGCTGGGACTGCCTTCTGGAGCTTGGAGCAGCCCTCCGGAGCAGGCGGCTCCACGCAGCTGGGACTGCCCTCTGGAGCTGGAGCAGCCCTCCGGAGCTGGCGGCTCCACGCAGCTGGGACTGCCTTCTGGAGCTGGAGCAGCCCTCCGGAGCAGGCGGCTCCACGCAGCTGGGACCTGCCTTTCTGGAGCTGGAGCAGCCTCGGAGCAGGCGGCTCCACGCAGCTGGGACTGTCCTCTGGAGCTGGAGCAGCCTCCGGAGCAGGCGGCCTCCACGCAGCGGGACTGCCTTCTGGAGCTGGAGGCAGCCGTCGAGCAGGCGGCTCACGCCAGCTGGACCTGCCTTCTGGAGCTGTAGTAGCGCTCCGGAGCAGGTCGGCTCCACGCAGCTGGGACTGCCTTATGGAGCTGGAGCAGCCCTCCGGAGCAGGCGGCATCCACGCAGCTGGTGACTGCTTCTGGAGCTGGAGGCAGCCCTCCCGGAGGCAGGCGCTCCACGCAGCTGGGACTGCCTTCTGGAGTGGAGAGCCCTCGGAGCAGGCGGCTCCACGCAGCCTGGGACTGCCTTCTGGAGCTGGAGCAGCCCTCCGGAGCAGGCGGCTCCACGCAGCTGGGACTGCCCTCTGGAGCTG
This sequence comes from Semibalanus balanoides, assembly GCA_014673585.1. Lineage (NCBI taxonomy): Eukaryota > Metazoa > Arthropoda > Thecostraca > Balanomorpha > Balanidae > Semibalanus > Semibalanus balanoides. The sequence goes on along the minus strand of VOPJ01007006.1, from coordinate 11,500 downwards.
GGCAAGCCTCCGGAGCAGGCGGCTCCACGCAGCTGGGGACTGCCTTCTGGAGCTGTAGCAAGCTCCGGAGAAGGCGCGCTCCACGCAGCTGGGACTGCCTCTGGAGCTGGAGAGCCTCCGGAGGCAGCGCGGCCTCCACGGGTGCAGCTGGGACTGCCCTCTGGAGCTGGAGCAGCTCCGGAGCAGGCGGCTGCCACGCAGCTGGGAACTGCTCTTCTGGAGCGCTGGAGAGCCCCCGGAGCTGGCGGCTCCACGCCAGTCTGGGGAACTGCGTTCTGGAGCTGGAGCACCCTCCGGAGCAGGCGGCTCCACGCAGCTGGGAGCTGCCTTCTGGAGGCTGGAGCAGCCCTCCGGACAGGCGGCTCACGCGCTGGGAACTGGCCTTCTGGAGCTGGAGCAGCCCTCCGGAGCTGGCGGCTCCACGCAGTGGGATCTGCTTCTGGAGCTGGAGGCAAGCCCTCCGGAGCAGGCGGCTCCACGCAGCTGGGACTGCCCTCTGGAGCTGGAGCAGCCTCGGAGCAGGTGGCTCCGCACGCAGTGGGACTGCTTCTGGACTGGAGGCAGCCCTCCGAGCAGGCGGCTCCACGCAGCTGGGACTGCTTCTGGAGGCTTGGAGCAGCCTCCGGAGCAGGCGGCTCCCGCAGCTGGGACTGCCCTCTGGAGCTTGGAGCAGCCCTCGGAGGCAGGCGGATCCAACGCAGCTGGACTGCCCTCTGGAGCTGGAGCAGCCCTCCGGAGCAGGCGGCTCCACGCAGCTGGGACTCGCCTTCTGGAGCTTGGAGCAGCCCTCGGAGCAGGCGGGCTCACGCAGCTGGACTGGCCTTCTGCGAGCTGGAGCAGCCTCCGGAGGCAGGCGGCTCCACGCAGCTGGGACTGCCTTCTGGAGCGGGCAGCCCTCCGGAAGTGGGCGTGCTCCACGCAGCTGGGAACTGGCCCTCTGGAGCTGGAGCAAGCCCTCCGGAGCAGGCGGCTCACGCAGCTGGGACTCGCCTTTCTGGAGCTGGAGCAGCCCTCCGGAGCAGGCGGCTCCACGCGCTGGGTAACTGCCTTCTGGAGCTGGAGCAGCCTCCGGAAGCTGGCGGCTCACGCAGTGCTGGGAACTGCCCTCTGGAGCTGGAGCGCACTCCGGAGCAGGCGGCTCCACGAGCTGGGACTTGCCTTCTGGCAGCTGGAATGCAGCCCTCCAAGCAGGCGGCTCCACGCAGCTGGGACTGCCCTCTGGAGCTGGAGCAGCCCTCCGGAGCAGGTGGCTCCACGCAGCTGGGACTGCCTTCTGGAGCTGGAGCAGCCCTCCGGAGCTGGAGCAGCCCTCTGGAGCTGGGACTGCCCTCTGGAGCTGGCTGTTTCACGGAGCTGGGATTGCCCTCCGGCATGACAGCTGTGATGCCCTGTAAGGACGGTATTGCGGCGAGACTGTGTGACCTTGCGGAGTGAATCAGCTCGATACGCATCGACTGGCGCTCCCAGCTCAGCGTAACGGTCGGACCTGTGGCTGAGTTCGTTAAACCGAAGTGGAGCTGGACGACTCGGAGTCGTAGAGTCATGTGCTTCTTATGAATGACGACTCAAAAGACTCGCTCATGTGTCTTCCTTCTGCTGGAGTATGTATCCAAAACGAATCCTGCTAGAGTAATTATACAAAAACGAAGAGATTAAGAAGAATAAAAAACGCGCGTCCTTCTTTAACCATGGATGATAAATACCTATAATAAGGTATTTCTCATCCATGCTTTATCTAAACTTGACTAATGCGATGAGACAATGCCTGAGACCGTCCCTGCCGAGACTTGGCCCTCCCCTGCCGTGTCCTGTGTCCGCCCCTTCCGAGACTTGGCCCTCCCCTGCCGTGTCCTGTGTCCGCGCCTTCCGAGACTTGGCCCTCCCCTGCTGTGTCCTGCGTCCGCCCCTTCCGAGACTTGGCCCTCCCCTGCCGTGTCCTGTGTCCGCCCCTTCCGAGACTTGGCCCTCCCCTGCTGTGTCCTGTGTCCGCCCCTTCCGAGACTTGGCCCTCCCCTGCCGTGTCCTGTGTCCGCCCCTGCTCACGATGACACACAGCTCCTTGGTGACCTCAGCCACCCCCAGCTGCCGCCGCCGCTGCCTGTGTCCGCCCCTGCTCACGATGACACACAGCGTCCTTGGTGACTCAAGTTCCACCCCCAGCTGCCGACGCGCGCATGCCTGTGTCCCGCCCCTGCTCACGATGACACACGGCTCCTTGGTGACCTCAGCCACCCCCAGCTGCCGCCGCGCCGCCTGCCGAGACTTGCCCCCCCTTCTCCCCGCCTGTGTCCGCCCCTGCTCACGATGACACACGGCTCCTTGGTGACCTCAGCCACCCCCAGCTGCCGCCGCGCCGCTGCCTGTGTCTGCCCTGCTCACGATGACACACGGCTCTTGGTGAACTCAGCACCCCGCTGCGCCGCGCCGCCTGCCTGTGTCCGCCTGCTCACGAATTGACACACGGCTCCTTGGGTGACGTCAGCCACCCCCAGCTGCCGCGGCCGCCTGCGAGACTTGCGCCCCCCCTCTTCTCCGCTGTGTCCGCCGCTGCTACGGATGACACCGGCTCCTGGTGACACTCAGCCACCCCCAGCTGCCGCCGCGCCGCCTGCCACAGGACACCTGCGGCGGCGTCTGCTGACGTCGCCGGTTTGTAATGCATGGTGACGCGTCGATATCGAACGCAGCCACACCTGTGCAGGCCGGCACACGGCAGTGGTTGCCAGTTGGTGGCAATCTCTCAGCAGGTCGCCTAGGTGTGAAGCTACTTGGCGCAGCTTTTTGGAGTTTCGGGCATTGCAGGTGGTGCATAGAATTGTGAAAGTGACTTTCCAGCCAATGGCGGATTCAGAACGTGTGTTTTTTAGGCGAGGGAATTCCCAAAAAGCTTGCGCATGATTGAAAACGCATCGGATTTAATTTGCTTACGTATTGCTAGCTGATTTATTTTTTATTCTTCTTATGAAATGCTGCTGAGATATATCAGAAAATGTGTCAATCATTTTGCGCGGATTTTAGGCGGTTTCGGGAGGAGGCATGCGGCATGGCCCCTCTGCCCCCAGAATCGGCCAGTGTTTCCAGCATGCTTCTGTTTCATTTAGTATGGGCAAAGAGTGACTAATTTTACCTATCACCATTTACAGTCTTTTAAATGTTCCAGCTACCATCAGCTCAATACGAAATTCACTGAATATGGCTAAGATTGCACTGTACTTTTTCGAAAAAATGCTGATGACTTTCGGAGAAAGTTAACGTCAAATGATTTGGTTTGTTTGCTTGTTTGCTGGATTTAAGTTTAAGGTGCTTCGGCCCATGCGGACCATTGTTCACCTAATGATTTGGTGAGCAATGAGCACCAAGTATGGTATTATTATTTAATTAGATCCGAGTGCACCTGTTCGATATCTGCTTCCTTTTTGGCTGACTGAACGGCGCGGGCGACGGAGAAAGGGCGAGGTTATTTACTTTCTACGAGTCGGATTAGATGTTAGATGTATATTCAAACAAGATAGCCTGTGGATGTCGAAATTTGTAGATTTTGAATTTTTCGGTGAAGTAATTTGACCACTTCATATACCTTGAACCCTCGGTAAATAGATAGCAGATAGATGGATTCTGATATGGTCTCATTGAACGAATTTGTCGAAATTTTCGGTGAACTAGATTGACTTATCATATGTGTGTTACCTTATGATAGTGCATTATATGACTTAACACGTGTCATATGCGGCCGAGTTCCAGTCTGCAGCCCTGGTACCCCGGCCGCTGGCCATCCGGCAGGGTGTGACGATATCGGTAATCGCTGTCCGTCCACTTTCCATTTATGGCCAGATACCGATAACATCCAGCTGATTACGACTGCAAATTGGTGCACGTGAATATTGCACATATGTGGTCCGCTGACTTCACCCAAGTTTGTCCGCAAATAAATCTCGTGATTCATGTACGGCGTACAGGTAATATGTCGATATAGTCGATCGAAGGTGTAAAGTCTAAATTATTTGACAACAGGGGCAAAGCATTGTATTTATGATTCATTCGATTCGATGTAAGTTTGTCTGTTTTCAAAAATAATACTTGGCAGCTGGTACTTTTTCTCAAATTTGAGGTGCAATGTATTCCAGTCCAGTCCCTTACCTACACATTACACTGCCCACGCAACGTACCTCAATCGCACCTTCGAACTGTCGTCCACAAATGGATACGTACTGGAAACATCTTGGAAACTGTGCACGGCATCGTATCTTTGCGCCCTATCCTACTGGAGATTCGTCCTTCCTGCGATCCCCATTCATTCTGCCGTGTCCGTGCTCGCCTCACGGCTTTGGTCTACAAACCCTTCACAGCAGCTCTCCGGTGTAAACTGCACGTGCTAACTGCTGTGAAATTCCGGTGTAAACTGTAGTCACGGCACTCACTCACTCCATTGTGTTTGTGTGGCTGACGGCGCAGACAATGGTTACCGGGAGAGAAGCGGAGCTGTTGAACGTGTTGAACACGATGCCTCGTAAACACTGTGGAAACAAGGCGTGTCGGAAAGAAAGGGGTTTCCCCGATCACGGTCTGCAATTTGTCGTGTGCGGTTGTTGTGGCAATACATGGACCGTGAAGTCGTTCCTGCTTAAGTTGGGTTCTGTATTTCTGTGATTACTCTAGCCTTTCTTCACGGAGCTTACTTCGAATGTTTCTGCTTGTTTGTGCCATTTCGCCATAGTGTGCATAGTGTAGGTACTAGGTATAGTGCTTAGGTGAGCCCGATATTTGTTCCGTTCCTTTCAAATAGTACCTACATTGCAAGCCATAAAGAAATAAAGAAATGCAAATTAGGTATTATCTGTGAAGAACGCAATGTGCCACCCCTCCCTTCGTTCACTCCCTTTTAGAAGGCTTGGAGATCTATCTCAATCAATTTGAGCCAAGGGCGCCGGCACCTTCCAAAAGTTGGGAGGGCTGGAGGTATGCTGAAGTTGATTCTTTCAATGCAACGCCAACAGTCGTAATGTTGAAGTCTGACAATGTTGGGGGGGGGGGCGGGGGAGGCGGTTGCCTCCCTGCCCCCGGTTCCTGCGTCCTTGATTTGAGCTATTAATAACCTCGTAAGAATTACATAATTGAGGTTAGCCTAAAGACTAAATAAGGTCGGGGCGGTTTGGGAGAGAGGTTGAGATAAAAAGGCACTAGTCTGACAGTGAGTCGGCGGATGCAAAACCGTCATAGACAAACTGTATTCCATTTGATTTCCGTACTCCGTATATACAGATTGCCTTGTGACAGATCGTAGGTATTATGAGCGGGCTATCTAACAGATCGTATAATAAGCGACAGGAAGTGTGTCTAGCTGACATGAGTTTGTGGTTCTGAAATCTGTCAGATCGTATAATAAACGACAGCTGAAGTGGGTCTAGCTGACATGAGTCTGTGGTTCTGAAGCTTTTTCTACCGATACCATCTCCATAGGGACATGATGCGGTTATCAATAAACGGGACAGCTGAGTGTGTTCTAGCTACATGAGTCTGTGGTCCTTGAAGCTGTTCCACGCACATCTCCATCTGACAGATCGTATAATAAACACGCTGAAGTGGTCTAGCTGAAGTGTGTCTAGCTGACATGAGTCTGTGGTTCTGAAGCTGTTCTCTACCGCTACATCTCCATCTGACTGATCGCGTTAGGAAAGCCGCAGGCGGAAGACCGCCTGGAAGCCGTGTATCGATCGGCGGCGCTATCGAGGTCCGCCCTCGTATCCAGATCGAGCGTCACGGGCTCAGATTACGGCCAGCACTGGCACACTGTGGTCTGGTGCCACGCAGATGTCACCAGGTGACGACTCGATCACTGGCAAACTGTGGTCTGGTGCCACGCAGATGTCACCAGGTATCTACTGCTGTTACCGAGCGCAATGACTGATCCAGACTGCCCGAAGAAGCCGGTTTGGAGGCGAATCCGAAACGTTGGGCGTTTAATACACTTTATTAGGAACGTAAAGGTTTCGGCAGTGGATTGGTTTCGATCTCTCACTTGCGCGTGGGGCTCGTTGGCCATTCAACCATTGACACTGCCGGTGAATTTCACTCAATTTGTCATCACTATTGTTACGATTTTTGCATCACCCTGCTGCCCTCCGTGCTGGATTTTTCCCTGTTCCGTGATCGCGGCTGACCCGCCTTACGTCAGGCGAAGGAGACCGGAAGCAGTTGACTTCCTGTCTCGTGGCGCCTTGCTGTCACGCCACCGCACCTCTAATTGCTCCCGCAGACCTTGAACTTGCGTACGGGCGCGCGCGGACCCACCTAGAGCGTGACATTGCTGTGAGGGTGAGCGGCGGTCGCGTCGAGGGAGGGTGGAGGAGGGGGGTGGTGGAGAACTATGCGGCCCTGGGTCGTGACTCGAGGAGACAGCGGTGGCGGCGGTCGCGGCAGTGGCGTCGGTCGCGGTGGGGGTGGCGGTACAGGCTGGGGCGGAGGCGGTGGCCGGAGTGGGGAGACAGGCGGTGGCGAGGGCGGCAGCGGCGGCGGCGGCGGCGCGGGCGGGGGCGGCACTCGGCAGCGCCGGGTGGGGGAGACAGTGACCGTTCGGTGAGGGCGTGTGGTGGATACCTTCTTTTCACGCCATCCCTCTCTTGCTGATAAATCTCAGTTGAAGCTGGCCGATAAGATGATAACCAACGTCGACCCTCGCGTTCACGTCCTTGAACTTGGTTCGCCTCAGCCCTCAATAGAAAATATTTAACATCGACTTTTTCCACTCCTCCCCTTGAATATTTGATCGTGAAAAGCTGCCTGGCCTGAGCATTTCATGACTTACACCGTTTTCAGTGGTCGTAAACGTATCTTTTTTCATCAAATTGTATAAACGATATCTTTCCTTCATCAAAATCTATTATAATTGCAGGTTGATAACCCTGCATGCCCGGGAGGACCGACTCTTGACTGTCGCCGCTGGGTGACTGAATGACTGCCGCCGCTGGATGACGGAATGACTGCCGCCGCTGGATGACGGAATGACTGCCACTGATGGATGACTGAATGACTGTCGCCGCTGAATGACTGCCGCCCCTGGATGGCTGAATGACTGCCACCCGTGGGTGACTGAATGACTGCCACCCGTGGGTGACTGAATGACTGGCACCCGTGGGTGACTGAATGACTGGCACCCGTGGGTGACTGAATGACTGCCACCCGTGGGTGACTGAATGACTGCCACCCGTGGGTGACTGAATGACTGCCACCCGTGGGTGACTGAACGTTTGCCACCCGTGGATGACTGAATGCTCGGATGAATGCCGAGTGACTGCCGTTTGTGTGAGTTGTGAGTCACTGACTGCCGTTTGTGTGAGTTGTGAGTCACTGTCGTAAGACTCTATGCTGCGGCCGATTCCTGGCAGCGAGAAACTGCGCACTGCGCAGTGGTGGCGAGTAGCGCGTGCGGAGGCGGCTTTTAGAACACCAATTTGGGACCTGTGACGTCATTCGGGGGCGCTGCCAATCACAGACGGTCGTATTTATGACCAAACACAGTAAAGCCGTTCAAAGATGTCTACCGCTGCGCGCTTCTGGTATTATTATGTATTTTGTTGTTTGCAGTTTGGCAGGCAAATGTCGAAGTTTTAGTCTTGCCTGCCTAGATCCCTTTATCCCATAATCTCCATTGATCACCAAAGAGATACGATGCTTATGAGACCTCAGCTATAATTTAGTGATCTCATCTTATCGGATGAAAACCGCAGCCACTACTGTCAGAGCGGCTATCGCCAGCACTGGGTTGGGTCGGTGCGGCGCAGTACTAAGAGTTTTTATTTGATGACGTCATGGGCCTATTCTGCAAACTTTCCGGCGCCATGCATTTAGCGGGAAGTCATGACAATGCTGCCTAGGTGGTAACGTGATTCATGGTCCCTTGTACAATGATACACATGTTGTGGTACGTTCTCGATGGCGAGTAAACGTGGACATACGACATGCCACTTGTGGGTGTGGCACCGGGGGTACGATATCATTGATGGGTGTGGCACCGGGGGTACAATGTCACTAGTGGGTGTGGCACCGGGGGTACAATATCATTGATGGGTGTGGCACCGGGGGTACAATGTCACTAGTGGGTGCGGCGCCGGTGTATAATGTCACTTGTGGGCATGGGTGTAGGAGCGGACAAAATCTTGGATAAGGATGGCATCGCTGAGGTACTGGTATAGATAATTTGACTATTGGTGACCACTGACCATATACCAATCGGGAAAATTGGAGAAGTAGCAACGTATCCTCACTAGAGAGATACGTTGCTACACCCATGCTTGTGGGTGTGGCGCCGGGGATACAATAATCCTCGACGAAAGTGACACCTTTACAGGAACGTCGCCATCTCGACTCTCCGTTTTCTCGTCGTGACCGACCAAATGTTCCTACACACTGACCACCCGTGGGAACGGGAGGTGGCTATTGACGTTTCCTCATTGCATTTTAGCCCGGTGATGCCTTTTTCAGTTCGCCTGTCGTTTCACGTTGACCAAGAGAGACATATTTGTATGTTTCGCCACAACTACTAAGTGTGCACTTTGTATGTGCCGTGAACAAACTGGCCTCACCGGTCTCTTTGCCACCTCCCCGATTTGAAAGTAGTAGGGATGCTGGAGGCACAACTGCATCCGCCGCCATCCGTGCAGCGAAAAGCGGCTTTGCTAGGATATCGTGACACAGGTGTTTGGCAATGAGCTGTTTGGGCGGCTGGGTGTGGCGGGCGCGTCTAACCCGGGCGATGGGTTAGACATGCGCGGACCCGCGGGGCCGGAGGGAGCACCCACGGGTGCCGGTGATTACCCGGGCTAGGCGGGGCTTTTTGCGACGCGGGGTGGGGTGGGGCAGATATAATAGATTGTTGGTGGCCCCAGTGCGGGTGGGGCTCGTTGAATGCGAGGACGGGGGTCGCGAGCGGGTGGCATGCAGTGTGAAAACTGAAGCGCTTGGAGCACACCATTCGAGGTAAGAACTTAAGCCGCCAGTTTTGACTTTATGAATACTTTATGACGGCTAATGTTTCGACAACACCCACAGTGGCCATGACGCAAATCGGCTCTTCGCGGTTTCTTTGCGGCGCTGTTCACGTTGGTTGGTGCACCACGAAATTGCACGGCCACTACTGGATCGAAAATATTAGAGTGAAAGTGTTCATCTTCTCATCAGTTATCACATTCGTTCTAAATATAGCTATAATATTGATGTTAACAGTTCTACCCCGGGTTGATAAAACTGCAGCTGATCCGTAACCACCTGTGTTAATACATATCTGTCATTAATGTTCCGATGACCGATATCTGTTCAGATGGGCATTGGGCAACGAAGCTGATCCAACAGGGAGCATAATCGGAAATCAACTGAACTTTCCAAGAAACACACAACATTTACACAATGTACATTGCACAATATTGAAAGCATATCTCGAATAGCACTGACAATGGTGTACATATATACAAGTAGAAATCAGTCATCACCATGAATCAGTGACACCTACTACTCGCATAGCACAAAATAGAATGCGCGAAGCTGGTAAGTTACCAGCTTCGCGCATTCTATGAATTACAGGTGCAGTCGAGCAGTGGAGTTGTGGCCTGGCCTGTGGGTAGTGATTGCGAATTGCGACGTAGTCAGCTGTAGTGAAGCACACCTCATTATACATGCTGCCTGCTGGCATATTAAGTAACTTGCAATTTTTATCATGATAACCTGTACAAGTAAATCATTTGTGTTAATCTAGGAAATCCAGTAAATCCAATCATACAAGTAAATATATAGTACCATACGATTAGGTGTGTGAAATTTAACAACAATGCATACATCGTTTGTTAAGAAGAGCGGGATCGCGACCTCTCCCAGATCCAACTGCCAACATGATTCTTCGACATCCTGAAGCATTTCCACCCGACAACCGTGTCCAGGTATGTCGGGCACGTAAAACTTTCGATTCTAAATTCTGTCGGCTGCCTGGAATTGCCCGATCGGACGGTAGGGGTCAGGGCCTGCGCAACAAGTATGGGTCCTGGCCTCGGCAATCCATCCTTTCAAATGGTTCGGACCAAACTTATTAAAAAAATGCAGATACAAGAAGTCATGCCGTTAATAAAAGCTAGAAGTGCAGTTGCTAAAACACCGACGCAACCCCTGGAATACAAGGACATATTTCGTTCAAGCTAACTGCATCGGACGTATATGAACGATATAATACTTATAAGAACGATATATGCTAATAAGAACGATATCGGTATGTAACATCTATAGATTTTACACTAAAGATGACATGTACAAAGTATTTGACAGGTTTTTGTGTTGACGCCTTGCAGTGCAGTCACATAATAGGTATATGCTATTGCAAAATTGGAATTTACTTTTTTTATTGTAGGTATATCGTTGACACCTAATCGCGCTGACGGTCGTCGCAGTGTATGTGTCTGGAGTGTATGTGTGTATGTGTGTATGTGTTTAACTTTCGCACTGGAGAGTAGGGGGCAAAATTTGCCCACCCTTTTTTCATATCTCCTGATTTGACCAGTCGCTAATGCATCATATTTGGTGTACTTGCTAGTAGACGAACGACTGTCGTTTGTAGTAAAAACATAAAATAGGTAGACTAGTTGTTAGTTATAAGCCGTTCAAATCAAAAAGCTTCAAAATGTCTCCAACATGATCTCATTGNACAAGTGTTTAACCACTAACGCGGTAAGCGGAAATCCAACGGTTCACATCAGCCGAATCCTGCTGAATCATTATTCAACACGGTGGTTACCTTTGATGCTGGAATGATTGCTGGACACAGTGGATGGAGTACGTTGCGATGGGATGTATGCCATCAAATTTGGAAGACGCCGTCTCCGACCGGTCACATTTGATGTTACATTTGGTTACAAAATCCCTTTCGAGCGTGTCAATTGTAACATGTCACGTGACGTGACATCACCAATACTGTTATGCTCGTTTCACAACGGAGGCTTCGCTGAAAGTCGATCTATTTACGGAAGTGATTTTTGTATGTACGTCGTCGGGGACCACTTAAATCGAAAATAGCATCAATTGTAGGATGCTTGCATTTATGTAACTTTTGAACCACCTCACCTCATCTTACCTAGAAACTTGGGAAGTATAAAAGGGACACTGCCACCTTCCAAAAAGTTCTCAAATGCACGCCGTTTGTGGTGCTTAATATGAAGTTATTGCTGCTGAACACAATAATGACATTTGTTTCTCACAAAGAGTGTTGAATTTCATAAAAAAGTTAAGTTTTAATATTTTGGCTGATGACATATCAAGGAATTTCGGGAAATAGAGAAAACCTTCACGCTGCCAAATGTATGGCTAATTAATGGCCAAATGCAAAATAAGTCGACTATCATCAACATTTAGTAAAGAGCAGTGTTGGATATTTTGTTTGGGCTTTTGGATTGTAGCATTTTTTTAATAGCTGTAGTACATCTGCAAAAATAGTACACAAATGACCATCATTACTTGGCTCCTCAGA
>VOPJ01007005.1:0-30598 GCA_014673585.1 Semibalanus balanoides | reverse complement strand
CCCAGTGAATCCATATACAAATTGTAAAGGTGGATCTATGATCCCCGTGGATCTGAGATCCAGATCCCATAGATTAGATCCCGGGATCCGTTTTCGGGATCTGAGCACATGTCTGACCACCACCGATAATTTCAAAATCGGTTAGATTTGGGACATTTTTGGCTTCAACCAAAATTGGTCAATAATTGGTCAACCAAAATGCTTTCTGTTCGGTATTGGATTGATATTGGTCAGGAAATTTTGGGAAAATGACATCACTGGTCCTGACCTCGGAAAGTCAACCATACAAAACATTCGGAATAAAATAAATCCCATTCGTACGTACTACTGCAATCTTTTATATGTGCCTGCATACTTTATTTGTTTAATGGCGACGTCCGACGTGAGTGCAAGAATTCGACGTGTGCCAGAGTGCTGTCACGGGTTAACCCCCGGCAATCTGGCTGCGGCGCTGCGCGCACCGCAGACAGATTAGGCTCCGCCCACTACTCCATAGTCACACGAGAAGTGCGCGCCATGAACACAACTGCGGGCTCTCTGCGGGGGCCCCCCCAACCGGGGGGGATCGGCGGTCGCTGCGTGCTGACTTTTCCGGCCGCAGGAATCGCTGGCGGCCGCAGCCGTGTGACGTCCATACTACCACCATCCCACCGTTTCCGTCTACCCCACGCCTGCTGGCCGCAGCGGCCGCAGCGACCGCAGCAGATTGCGGCACCCGTGAACAGGGCCCAGATGCTTTGAAAATATGTACACGCAATCGAGGCCCCACGCTAAATACTTAGAGCGCACAGGGGTATTGTTATCCTTTCGTCGTGTCTTGCACATTTTTACAGTTTTATTACATACACTTTGATGACAGAGTCCAAGTGGCTATGCGTATTTGTTTCACAACACAGAAAATACTGAAACTTGTAACTAACATAGGTACCATGTGTTGATGTCAAATATAAACATTACCGCACTGTTATTTCCATTATCGGTATTTGTCTTTTGCCATTAATTACTGACTTTTACATATACATTCACAGGTAAATTTTACTTTCCACCTTCCAAACCGTATAGTTGTATTTATAGTTATATCAATATTAGTTTTACCCTGTTCCCTTCCCTGCAAGGGGCAGATTCAGAGCCCCCATAGTTTTTTAACTGCTGCTTCTAAACCGTTGGGCCTAGCGTCTTGTAACTGCCTTTAAACTTTTTGACTTCTAGAAATTAAAAATGTGTGTTGTGTCAAAATTGTGAAAAAAAATCAGCTCAGCAGAGGCGGCTCCAGATTCATGTTTTTGGGAGGACGTTACAAATGTGGTTGTGTGGCACATAATTTCTTCATAGTTTGTAGTGCAAGAAATTTGGCAAACTATGTCACTGCTATATGATATATAGGTACATCATGCATACTTGTATTATACTATGTGTACAATTTTTGGGCAGAGTCACAACTCACATTCAAGTACTACTTAAAATAGGTGGCAATATCCTCTCAAATTAGGTGAAACTTCAAATAAGTAAGATGATAAAAGGCATTCTACACATGGTGCCCCCACATTTACCTGGCTCTGCCTATGCACTTTAATAAATAACATAAAAAAATACAGGGCCACATTTGACATTCTTATTGTCCCAAACAATCACAAACAGCACATGTTTGTTATCAGAAAAAAAATCATCCTTTGAATACGCCCATGATTTTTAATTTTGGCACTTGTCCCTTTTATATATTGAAGACCATTACATAGGAAGCTCAAAAACGATCTGGGCATGCAAATCAGTCAAATCACATGCCCACAATTACCTTTAAAAAACAAAAACAAAAAATGCCCCCTGGCCCCCACTTTGAACAAAAAGTAAATTTTTGGGTCCAAAAAGTTTCAGAACATGATGTCATGATGTTCTGAAACTCTTGTGATGTTTGAAATGATCTTGTCATGAAATATTAAATGGTGTTTGTTCCATCAAAATCAGCTGAGCAGTTCTCAAGATCTCTTGGGGGGAGATGAATCTGCCCCTGCAGGTTAACGCAATTCTGGCCGCCTGCAGAGAATAGGGTTAACTATAAGTGCAGTTCAGGTGGTGGCATGTTGTATTTACCTGGGAATGTAGAAATCAGTCATTAATAGCAAATAAATGGATATACAAAATAACTATCACATTTTATTCCAGATAGTTTTTTTTTTGCAGACCTTATCAGTTGTCCCTGCCCATCACACGCACACATAACACCTAGGTCAAACAGGGAAAAATCAATGTTTCTGTCAACATGTTCAGGGTAACAGGTTGATGGCAAAAAATGTGCAGTGTTCAGTGTAACAGGCTGATTGTGTCAAAAATGTGGTGCGGCACTCAATATAGCAGGAACCATTTAAACCAAAATGTGGTGCAGCATTTGTTGTGACTGGCCAGTTGCACTGAAATGCTGAAATGTTGGTAAGCTTTTCTGCCTACCCCTGCTCAACAATTTCTTGGCTGACATAATTTGCCTTTGCTCAACAACTTTTCACAGATGTTCACTACCCACCTCTTGTTGAAAGAAATCTGGCATTTTAGATCTGACATGCTTGCTATGACCAATGGACTCCTGAGATCCCATTGGAAGAAGTTAGGATTAATTGACCTTTATGTACCTAACCAAGTGCAGATTCAGAACGGTAGTTTGGGAGGGGCCACCAGTGGTTTGAGGGGCTTTAGTCCAAGAAGTCTCTCATAATGCTGAAAACTCACTGGATCCCGCCTGCTTATGCACTTATAGCTGATTTAAAACAAACTTTCTTTTGTAAATTTTATTTTGTATCAGGAAATTATAAATTTTGTTCCGATTTCAGACGTTTTGGGGGGATGGCCGGATTTCCCCCTGGATCCGCCCCTGTATCTAACTGCAATTGTGCCTACATAGCAGTTATGATGAAATTGTACTTAAATTTGACCAAAGAGGCTTTCTCAGCACGCAAGGTGTATTATATCAAGATAATGTCCTCGCCGACCATCATGTTCTGAAACGAGACAAGAACATTAGGAACACTAGCAAATGAACATCTTTACTTTAAATGGCATACAAATGCTCACGATGAGACACGTATCCTTTCCTTACATCTCCCCTAGTTTCTGAGTTGCTGACGAGAAAACTAAAAATACAAAAATAATGTTATAAGCCGCTGGTGGCCGCGAGCCGGCGGCCTAACACCTAGACTACGGCCTAACAACTGTAGTCGGCCAGGTAGCGGGGTGGGCGCCGGGCCCACTGGCTTTTCCGGGGCGCGGGTGGATCCCCTCCTCCCCTGGCTGGTCCTCTGCGTCGTTTGCCTCCGGTGGCCTCCGATTGGCTGAACACTTGAACAGACAATGATGAACACGATGGTCTGGGAGGAAATGACCAAAGAGGCTTTCTCAGCACGCAAGGTGCATTGTATAAAAAATGCCATCGCAGACCATCATGTTCTGAAACGAGATAAGAACATTAGGAACATTTGCAAATGATCATCTTTAATTATTATCTCCAACATTGAAATCGAAATCGAGACGATTTCTGCATTGTGTGACTAGGATTAGTGTTAAAGACAGACGAAGAGCCGTGCTCGAAATATATCGCAATAATTTGTATTTTGTATTTTTTCAATTTTTCGATGAATACTTGAGGATAAGGTCAATGTTGGAGATAATAATTACAATGATTTTCCTCGCAACGCTGAGCACAATTAATGATGAACATCTTTACTTCAAATGGCATACAAATCCTCATGATGAGACACGTGTCATTTCCTTCCAAAAGTCAGTAGTGGGCATCGTTACTCAAAAATGTAGTTTCGCTACTCGTTACTCCGCTACTCATAAAAGTAGTTCCGTTACTCGTTACTCTGTTACTTTGTGTCAAATGTAACGGAATCTACTTAAGTCTGTTACTCCGTTACTTTGTGTAACACTCACCAGTGCAGTGCAGGGGTTAGTACCACCCCACTACTTCTTTGCTGAAACTTCGTTGCTGAAAAAAGTATTTTCGTTCGTAACGGAGTAACGGAAGTTGCTCACCAATGTTTAAAGTCCAACCCCTGTTTCATGCATATATTTTGAATTTTATATTAATTTTTTATGTGCTGATTCCAGATATGATGCCTACTTATTTGTGGCACAAATGGGTCATAACCTAACCTAACCTACCCATTGCACCCAATGTGGAGCAGAAGTAGATAGTTGTATTGCATTGCATCAAAACAACCACAGGCTCAGAGCCCAGTTATGGTTGCAGTCACACTTATGTCAGCTAGGAATTAGGATGATTTGATAATTGGTCTTGCCCACAAATGAGTATTAGTTTTGAAATCAGGCACACACAAAAAAAACTTGGGAGTGCAAAATGTATGCATGTACTTGTAGTTGGACTCCAGTAAAAAATACTGCAGTTTCAATAAGACATACTTAGTTGTGAAGATAATGAACACTCTTGAAGATATAGCTGATGATTTGCTGGTTCATTTTTTAAAGGGATTTTTTAAAACAATTTCGTACGCCTCCGTTATGGTATATAAGTGATGTTATTTAAAGTTAAGAATTACATATTATTATTCCCAAATTCAAAGTTGTAAGTTTGGGGAAAAAAGCAATTACTTGTGTGAAGGTCATGAAAGTCTTGTGTGAAGCTCAAGGAAGGAAGGTTCATGAAGGTCATAGACAATGCTGTTTTCCCTACCACTCTTGTTCTCATCGCTTATTTCAGTTTCCCGCTATATAATTGCCACCGGCTAGTAGGGGAGACCGGGGCACGTTCTGTCACTTTTTTGCTAATTAGCCCTGGCGGGCACACTTTTCAGAAGTTGGTGATTGATACTTTCCAATACTACTGTACATACATCAATAGCCTTTAACTCGTTTTAAGGAGTTCAAGTGGTTATTCTCAGTTTGTTTCGACACCAGTGTTTCGATAATGTGTCGATGGACTTCATTTGACAGAACCTGCCCCATGTACGGGCACGTTCTGTCCACCATGGGGGCACGTCTGTCACCTATGGGGCACAATTCTGTCATTGATGGGGCACTTCCTGTTATCACTGAACGGTCATTTTGTTGGCAGGGTTGGGCATTTTGCCCGGGCAAAAGGGTTTTGCCCTGGACCAGTGGCTAAAACTAGGTTTTAACCGTTTTCTCCCGGGAGAAAGTGGGCAAAACTGGCCGAAACTGGTCAAAACTGGCCAAAACCGATCGGAACTAAAAAATGTAAAACCATATTATTTATCGTATCGTTGGTCGATTTTAACTGCTTTTTACTTCTGAGCCTATTAATTATGCTACAGTGGTGTCAATTTAAAGTTGGGAATACTCAAATTTCAAACAAAACATAGGTTCATGACTATTGACTAATGACTTACAAAATGTAGTTTTCACTTTTCACATTGGCAACATAACCTGTATTTGAAAGGCAGGCACGTATCCAGGGTTTTTCTCAGAGGGGGGGCACGTCAAAAAAGGCTCCTCAGGCATATGCTGCTGACCGGGGGGGGGGGGGGGGATAGGGTCGAGCGTTCAGAGAATCTCATTTATCTAGTGTGAAAATTATTTTGCTTCAGGGGGGGGGGGGTATGGCCCCCGTGCCCCCTTGGCTACGTCCCTGTTGAAAAGTGTCATAGCATCACAGAAAGGGTGATAAATTAACTTAATCATTTAGTTAATTGTGTTCCACAAAGCGCAATTGTTATATTATTGATTCAAATTGATGTTTGCGTAAAAGGAATCGATTCGTCATTGATTCTTTGTCAAATGATATGATTCTTGAATCATTCAATATTTTACCGTGAATAATTTAAAAGTCTGCCTCTGTGACATCACAGAGCACCAGCAGGGTATCCAAAGTTATGTTCGGGGATGCATATGGATGCTGGCTACCGAATGGCGTTTAAATCATCACGATCCGACAGATTGCTCCGGAGATCGCTTCGCCGACCTCGATTCTGGCAGCCATCTTGGAATTCAAAACCATATAGGTCCAAAATTTACCGACCGATTTTTTTATATTTTGGCGTTAAACGATCAACTATAATTATGATCTTTTAATGTCGCACAAACCTCACTGCCATGTACCACTTCGTCTTGGACCTATTCACAAAAACATTTCAGTGCGCATGTAAAAGCCGGTGGGTTTTGCCCACCTGGCAATGAGTTTTGCCCAGCTAGTTTTGCCCACATGGGCAAAACTAGTTTTACCCGCCCGGTTTAAACCATGGTTTAAACCGGGCAAAACTGGCAGTGGGCAAAACTGTGCCAACCCTGATTTTTGGTGTCCCTTGCAGGGAGAGAGGGTTTCATTCATCGCCACCATCAATAGTGTAGAAAATGACGGCTATATTACGATCCCAACACTGCATTTTTGCGTTTTTCTTGGTTATCAATGCACGAATCAGAGTCCCTGAGTACGTCTATGATTTTTATTTTTGAACTTTTCCATTTCATACATTAAAGACCATGACATTAGAAGAAGGCCCATAAAAAAACTCAAAAACGCTTTTTGCATAACAAATCAGTCAAATGACATGGCTACAATGACCTTTTGAAAACATCCAATATTTTCGAATGTGTTGCCCCTTGGCCCCCCATTTTTGAACAAAAAACAATTTAGGGGTACAAAAAGAAAGATTTTGTCACGACGAATCGAATGGTGTTCTTCCCATCGAAATCGGCCTGGCGGTTCTCGAGATCTCTGGGGGTGCAGAATCTGCCCCCGCAGAGATCTCGAGTGTGCCTGCTCGTGAACTGCATTGCATTTTGCTCGTGAATTCTGGCCGCTCGTGAACTGCATCGGCACCACCCGATTCGTTTTACGCTTGTAGTGCTGTACCATATCTGTAAACAACAGGCAATCATTTTTATGGTCGTTTACAAGCGATACGACTAGGAATCATGAACAGATTCAGTGAGAGAACCTGCCCCAGATTGGGTGACAGCACCTGTCCCACTCGACACAGGTCACACTTTTTCGTTTTTTTACTAAAAACTTGAGAGAATGGGGCAGAATAACGTTCAGCACAATGTTTTCGACATTCCTTTAGGCCCATGACTGCATTCAAAGACACTATACAATTATCTGAATGGCCACAAACCAAAATTTAGTTCACTTATACAAAGTTTAGATTTATGTTGAAAAACAAACTTTTCCTAATCGGACCAATCTGCAGGCGCGGATCCAGGGGGCGCTTGGGCGCCCCCCCCCCCTGAACCGGGTCTAATTTCTATGGCGCGCCCTCCGGGGTGCGCCCGGAGTGCGCAACTTTCTGTATTGCGCCCCGCCCCCCCCTGACCGAAATCCTGGATCCGCCTGATCTGCGTGCGCAGGCATGTTGTTGCTTTGATAGATACCGGGCCACTGCAGCACAAAGGAACATATGTTTACGAAACGACAATTACCGCGGTGGATAGTTCACGAGGAAACCTCGCTGACATAATGTGCCCCGTGACAGAACGTGCCCCGTTCTCCCCTACTTAGGGAGACAAGTCAGTCATTTTGTTTTCGGTTTTGGCATCGTCCATTCTTGGTTTCCCTATATTTCTTCCGGTTTTTGAATATATTTGAAATTTTGATTTTGTGATAACAAGGATTTTAGGGGGACAATTTCCTCAAAATTCACATTTTTAATCATATTAAACCGGAAGATATATTGGAGAACCAAGTACGGAAGATGCCAATCCGAATTTCAAAGCAATATATATGCTTTTGACTGACTTATGTCTCCCAAGTACTAGCCGGTGGCAATTATATAGCAGGAAACTGAAATATATACGCATTTTCCTCTAATCGTGGGGCCAGAAATGAAGTCAGTGCGCCAAGAAGCGTGACAACGTCCCTGATTGGTTGATGAAACAAATCTTTGACACTAAATAGGTCGCCTTCCATATGATTATGCATTGATGAGCTTCCGATTTAATTATCTTTTTTGTTTTATTTGTTTTGTTTTTTGTGGGATTTTGTTCACGATTATATAAAGCATAGTGTTATAAACGGCAAAAGACAGAAGTATACAACACTCCTAATGTTGAAAATGAATTATATAATTTTCAAAAAAAAATGAATGGTCGTCACTTGTACGGGTACCTAACCACTAAGTAGGCTGTTATAAGTATGCATCGGTTAACTGCTAATTCGGTTACCTTTTCGTTCAATGGCTGTTAATTCTAGATGATCGGCGGGCATATATTCACAAGAAGCAGAAAGCAAAATATATTTTCCATTCCATTTCGTTAAAAAAACAATACGGGAATAGCCCGCAGTTTGATGAGGACTAAAAGCACGGAGTAGAGATATACAGGAGGCGCCACTCCCCGGGCTTCACCATTGCTGAGGGCGACTACGCTTTCAGCCAGGAGAATTTATTTCAGCCAGGAAAAGCCGCTCGACTGCCCGCTCCAGGCCGGGATCCTATGAAACCCATTTATACGTTTAAATGTGATGTTGACTCACTTTTAATTTGATTTAAATATCAATATGTGCTATTTTAAATAGCCTCTAGCTGGTACAATAGCATCTAGCGTCTAGCTTATCACTGTTTTGTTTTTATGTCTAGTTTCTATATAAGCCATGCCAAAAGCGTCTGTCACCAAAAGCGTCGGAGTGGCGCCTCCTGTGCATCTCTTCTCTGTGCTAAAAGTTCATGCAAGTACTGGTCGTTTTAAGCATGGAACGATTATCAACTTTTATTTGTAGTATCTTTTTGTAGGACAGTTTGTACGCAATATGTGATGAATTTACAATATAATTTGGTCTCTTCTGTCGATTTCAAGTAGTAACTCCATTTTTGTGGGAAAATGTGATTATTTCCCTTAAAACATGTTTACAAATATTGTATTTAAGGATCAACAATGGAGCTCCCAATAGCACCGCTTAACATCACTGGGTGCTAAAGATCATCACTGGCAACATGCTTCCATGCTGAATAACCTGGGTACGTTCAGTGGCCAGTGCAATCATTTGCCCATATATTGACCAGGGAGTGGGAAAGTGAATAATGACTATTCTATTAATGATTAGGCACTGAGTAATGACTGACTAGTTAAGGGTTCTACCACTCTTTGTTCACTGGATACTAAGTTAAAACTCTAGTGTTGTATGACAAATATATTTCAATGGTTTAATAACATCAATACATGTTTTACTGAAGTCAAGGTTGTTTCATTGTGCTAAATATGTGTTGAAAAGTGTATTTCTTGCTATCAATGATCTCAGTTATTTTTTCAGGTTGTCCTGTCATATTATTGTTACATTCTATTTATTTCTCTGCAGCTCCACCTTGTCATGTTTCGTCGCAAGTTGAAAGCTTTGAAGTACCCTGAAGCAGATCAGTTTGATCACACTGGTAAGTCTCCTTTCCATTGGCAAATTGAATTATGACTATTCAAATTGCTGCCTAATTTAGGATCAATGCACTTATTTGCATCGCAATGGCATATCACACGGTCATGTCTACAGCACCCTTGCACTATTGCTGGTCGCCTAGTGGACTCTGGCTCAGAAAACATCTTCTGAACCAATATGTTGAGCAGCGTATTCTTGTTGTCTTAGTCATACACATAACACCTCTGGCGGTCGTTCAACGTTCGACGTTCGTCAGTCCAGACGCCTGCTCTCTGTTCCGCTATGTCTGGAGACGTTTGTGACACATGTTGATCTCCCTTCTTCAGATCAGGCCCAGCTGCGCTCAGTGGCTCTGTGGGTGGAGGAGCAGAAGATCCGGCACTACACTGCCGAGGCGCGCGGCCCTCTGCGCCAGCTCAGCTCGGACGAGTGGCCGGCCGCCTACCAGCAGTACCTGCAGGACTTGGCGGCGCCCCTGTCCGGGCAGGACACGGACGGCGCGCTAGACTGGCTGCTAGGACGTGCTGTTCGACTGGTCAGTGGCCTGGTCGGTGTCCGGAGAGCTCAGTCCGTACAGCGTTTGGCTTGGAATCCATTGATTCTGTGGTTCGAGTCTGGCTACCGGCAATGTCTTTCAGACTTCCCGCTCGGGTTGGAGGTAGAGACTGACCCAGCAGTCGCGTCGTTGTTAAAACCCATGCCTGTGGTCGATACGCAGATACGGGGCTAGCATGACATTTGGGCACATTATTGCTATACATTCCCCGTGAAGTGATGACTATTCATCCTTGTGTACGAGAGTCTGTGGACTGTGATTATTGCAGAGGCCGTTGACAGGCATATCACACTGGTGGAAACGTTTTCGTAGGAGTTGGAGCTGAGTGCCGTCCACCGGCAGCCGCCCCTTGCGTCGCTCCTGTTACCAAGTGATTTCGCGCGGTGCTAAGATTTGGCCGCCCGCTCACCCCCGTCGCTTCTGGACCACTTTATCACGAGTCGCCCTGATCTCTGCGACTCTGTCCGGGTCGTCGCATGCGACATCAGCGACCACGACGCCGTGATCGCGTGTGTGACGTGAGTCCGCGCTCAACGCCAGCCACGCAAGATCACATTTCGATCAACAAAACATCTCAATCAATACCATCTCTGCCTCGTCTTGCCTGACCGGCAAGATTGGACATCTGTCCTAACTAACGTGCCCGTCAACCGGGCGAGAAGTGCGAACGGCCGGCTGTTTCTGTGGAGCGGCCTGATTACCAAGCATATTGCCTCTCAGCTAAAGTACAAGGTACGAAACATCCATATGACCATGGATTGGTTAGAAGACCAGGACCTCAGGCAGCGTGATGAGAGACAGAAACCACGCCCAGCGCTGAGGATACAAACACCTGTCTGCTGTCAAGCCACTTGGTAGGCGTTCTGTGGCTATCGGAACGCCGTCAAGGTTCGACTGGCTTCAGCGAGATCGGCACACTTTATAGCCTCATTCATCAACTCTAATAAGGTGCATTGGAAAGATGTACGGAAGTACGTCGTGTCTGCGAAGAAACCGGAGCCAAGAGCGAGCCTCAGCAGTGCGACCGACTCAGCGTGGGCGGATCAGTTAAACCGCCACTTGGCGTCAGTGGGGCCTGACACGGCGGCGGCGCTGGGTGCCGAGGCGAGTGACGGGGAGACTGTACCGCCCCGTCCCCTTCGAGTGTGTGCGGGCTCGTTTCGAGTCAGGCCTGTGACGCTACCTGAACTGTCTGCTGCGCTGAAACAGATCGGGGCATCGAAAGCCAGTGGTGTAGACGGAGTCGCCATTTATTCAATTAAACTAACTTTCCCTGTAACTGGTCTTCATCTTTTGCATATTGTTAATAGGTCGCTTGTATCTGGAAATGTACCTGACATGTGGAAGACCGCTAGGCGCTACAAAATGTTAAAAGGCGGTGACCAGAGTGACTAAAATAATTTTCGGACCATTTAAATATTGTCAGTTGTAGGAAAGCGTTGCGAGCTAGTAGTGAGCAACCAGCTTGTCTCTTACCTGTCAAAACATCACGTGATATGTCCTGAACAGCAAGGGTTTTGCCCCGGCCACTCCACGGAGTCTGCGATGTTGTGACTGTCAACTTGTTAACCAGTAGCATAGACCGAGGACTGGTTATGTTGCTTACGACCACGGACACGTCAAGGCGTTTGACAGTGTGCAGTATTCCAGGCGCCTGGACAAGCTGGGGCAGTATGGTGTTGAGTGTTGACACACATTGGTTCCGTGCCTGGCTCGAGGGTCGTTTGCAGCGTGTCGTGGGCTGTAATTCGCCACTTTCGGTTACGTACGGAGTGGTTTAGGGAAGCATTTTAGGTGCGATATTGTTTCTATTGTTTACAAATGACTTGCCCTCGTTTATTCATCGTACTCAACTTGTTATGTATGCCGATGACACTCAGTTTTTAGACGCCGATACTCCGGCAAATATTGGTGACCGCTTTGCTAGGGTGGAAACAACACTCGGCACATCCCTAAACTGGTTCACGCAAAATCGTCTAAAGATTATCCCCGTAAAACTATCCTCTTTGTAAATCTCCGCGACTTAAATTCGACATTTTTTAGGTCCGCTTTGACCGTCTATAATTAGACCTTCGTCCTCTGTGAAGGTTCTTGGTGTCATTGTGGACTCAAACCTAGACTGGGAACGTCAGGTGTCTGCAACTGTTCAGCGTTGTTATATAGCCCTTTAGTTGGTCTCGCTAAATTAAGCCATCAGCTCCCATTCGAAACACAAATAATTACTATTGAAGGCCTTGTGCGTCCCTACATGAGATACTGCCTAACAGTGTGGGGTGGTTGTTCAAAAACACAAAAGCACAGAATCCAGAAAACACTAATTTTTGGGGGCTAGAATAGTCACCGGGATCAGGCGATACCAACATATATATCCCGCCTTAAAAACACTCTGGTGGCTCAAAGTGAACACACTTTTGACCGAGCGTGACTTTCTAGCCCTGCACCACCTCCTGAGGTCGCCTAATGCGCCAGACAGTTTGTGTGATTTGGTGGTGCCGAGATCTGATGTGTCTGTCAGATCCACGCGAGGCTCTGAAAGCCTCATGCTCCCAACCCCGCGTGTCCGTACTCCGTACCGAGCTCGCCCGCAGGTCATTTGTGTGCCGCGCGATTGGTGCATGAAATCGGTTACCGCCAGAAGCAAGAGCCGCGCCATCAACTAAGCTTTTCCACTAAAATGTGGAGAGATGACTACTGTGTGATGACGAGAATAGTGTAGCGTAGGTAAGCATAGTCAACTTTGCGGCGAGACTCGTCTCTGGGGTGTGGCGCAGTGAGCATATCTCACCTGACCTCAACTCGTTAGGGTTGCCGAGTGCGAGGGAGATGGTGCATCAGCGAGACTGCCTCAAAGTATTTAGTTCGCTGAATAACACATCTGCCCGCCAGCGCCACAGAGAGGCTCTCTTGTTAGACGCTCCAGGTATCCAGAGGGAACGAGAGCTGTCGCTGCGGGAGAACTGCACTGGAGAGATGTCGCCTGTCAGCCACGCAGAGAACACTTCTCCTATAGAGCCGCGTGTGCGTGGAATTCCCTCTCTGTTGACATTGCCAAGGTGCAGAGTCGTGGAGCATTCCTGCAGGCCATGGGACAGTAAACATTAATGGCAGTCGGATGTCCGCACTGTTTGTATCGTGTACCGTTCCTATAGTGTGTGTTGAAATGTCTGTCACCTGTCTCTACAATGTACAGGATTAATAATGCCCACTACGTGGACGAATCCTTGATAAACGAATACGAATACGAATAGTGTCAGACTTGTCAAATGACTCGATGTACTGGCCTGTAGTGACTCGAAAATCGGAAAAGCCACCATGTGGATATTTTTACGTAAAATACGTACTAATACAATGAATACCGTCACTACCCTCTTATGTGTATTGAAGTTCCGGTGTGGCAAAAATCAGGATGTTTGCGGTAAATGCTCAGCTTCGCACGGCTGTAGGAGGATGCCTTTGCATGTTTTTTTAAGCCTTTACATGATATGAATATATGTGAATATTCAGACAGAACAAAATATATGTGATGCAGCCAGTGGGGGTGTTTGCATTACATGTTCTGGGCTGGCATCGTCAGAACGTGTGGATGGGTGTGAGCTGTGCTATGAGTGTAGTGTATTCGGTCGGAGGAGCTTTGACATTGACTTCCCTCGTCTGGTGTAGTTACGCTCTCCAGCACTGCTGGCGTTGTTTGTTGTGCCGTTCTGGGTAAGAAGTGTTGTGTGAGTCAGTGATTCGGACAGCGACAGCACTTGTTAAGGCCGATGGAGTGTCATTAATAAAAAAGGTACGTAAGTCTGCCTACGTGTGTTTGAACTTGACTCTCATAGATGATAGAATAAGATACAACTTTGTAGTGTTTTTCTCCCTTTGTTGATTTCTATCTAGTATTTTTACCTGTTTGTGTCTTTCTGCAGAGCTATGGAGACAATTTGAAGAAGTACCAATCCATTCCGACCACTGGCACTGTAGAAAAGTCCAAAGCTCCCGAGGCGGTGTCACAAAACCCTCTGGACAACCTAGATTGTAAGTATTATGTTAACCATGCGGTCCCAAAAAACTGTGCACTGTGACACTATATTAGCTATTTGTGCTGGCAAAAATACATTGCAAGTTCCATATTGCATACTTTCCTGGTCCTTGTAAGTCTTACTTGGTAATTTAGGACTTCTCGACGTTCACAGCTGATGCTTGTGCTTTATTTTTTAGCTGTTTGTCTTCGTGGGGAACTTCGCACTTATATCCATGCATTTATCTTCGAGCTGACGAATCTCCTCAAATGCAAATTAACGTTGCCTGTAGATTAAACGGGTAAAACTATCCAGAAAGTAGCAGGTTATACTCTTCTTGTGATGTTACAGCATTTTAGTTCACCAATAAAGACTTCAATTCACCTACACGTGTTCCGTTGTTGGCGATTGTGTCAGCGTATTCGTGTATGTGTGCGCGTTTGTCAACCGACTGCCACTTACCGTACCCTGCCCCTCAGTCAACAGTGCTGAGTTTGTGTCTGGCGTGGAGCGGCTGGCGTCGATTCTGGACATTCCCTGCCACCCGGACCACCTGATCACGCTGGAGGCGGTCTGCAGCCTCGTCCAAGAGCGGCTCAGCACCCAGGTCCTGGCCGACCCCAGCCTGGTGGTGGTCAAGGTGAGAGGTGAACACGATGGCCTTCGTCGCTGAGAAGCTGACAATGTGTCTGCCATGGTCAGCTTAGTATCCTGCTGACTATGTGCCTTCG
Organism: Semibalanus balanoides; assembly: GCA_014673585.1. Taxonomy (NCBI): domain Eukaryota; kingdom Metazoa; phylum Arthropoda; class Thecostraca; order Balanomorpha; family Balanidae; genus Semibalanus; species Semibalanus balanoides. Next base: position 15,979 of record VOPJ01007005.1, on the reverse strand, counting down.
TTTTAATGTTGTTCTTTACTAGTTCAAACGTCACGATTGTTTTACTATGTTGATCGAAGATGTAATTTTGTCATGTATTTTGTGACTTGAGTCCGGAAATACATTACGTGATTTCAGCGATCACACATATTTTATGTAGCACAATATGTATTTTACTTGTGATGTAGAAATTATAGTTTGTTTTCGGATTGAAATGGTCACTGAGAACGTATTTTGCATTGCGAAAAGTGTCCGTGACTGTGGTGTGTTGTGGTGCAGTGATATATTGTAATTTACCTAAGAGCATTCGTGTTTCATCCTGATATCCCCTCTGTAAAATTTGACCTTGAAAATTGTGCAGTCGTCTCCCGGCTCGATATACAGGGTGTCCAAATAAAAAACATACTCTGGATTTTAGCTCGTGCTTCAATATGCATGCGCCAATCTTTTCGAAACTTGCCATGTTCATAGTTTGAAATGTGGCAAAACTTATGAACACATAAATAAGTCCTAAGAGATGTTTTCTGATAATGAAAAGGCGTTTTGGTGAAGCTACATTTCAAGAAGCCTTCCCAAAAATGTCAAAATATTGAGTTTCAATTTCAACGCCTGGCAACCTGCCTAAGTATGTATCGGACAGCTTTGTGTTTCACAAATCATTTGAAGACGTTACATTTCTGTACAAAGTGGTTCCTGTTTCAGCGTTATATGTCCAATAGTTTCTGAGCACTGATGTCTATACTGAAAGTGATAATTTTGTTATGTTAATGGTCCTTTCTTTCCGCGTGACACGTGTTTCGGTCTGAACGCCATGTAATACGCCAGGCCAATCTATTCTCTATCGAAACGTGTTTATCGCATGCCGCTGCGATCCTTGGTTGCCAAGCTATCGGCCGGGATCCACGCGGAGGTTGTCCGTTTTTCGCGATTCTGGATTTTTTGTTTCCTTTGTTGAACGAATGGCGCGCGCGCGCGCAAGCGTCAACGGCGCACCGTTGATCGTATATGACCCAAAATTGAATGCGACCTGTTGAATTACAAGACCCACGAGTCGTGAAAAAATCACGTTCGTATCTTATTTAGTATCTTAATTCAAGCGTTAAAATTGAAACTCAATATTTTGAGAAAAATTGGGAGGCTTCTGAAATGTAAGCTTCACACAAAACGCCTTTTCAATATCAGAAAACATCTCAAAGGACTTATTTTTGTGTTAATCGGTTTTGCCACATTCAAAACTATAGACATGATAAGTTTTGAAAAAAATTGGCACGTGCATATTCAAACGCAGGCTAAAATCCAGAGTATGTTTTTTATTTGGACACCCTGTACCATTCTTGACCGTGGTTATAACATTTCACATCGATAGGTTTCTCATGTGGGGTGATACTTGCAAAAGTAAACTTGGCTTATGATTAAGAATGATACACCTATACGTGGGGAGGTCAAGCAACATTAGTGCGCCGCTAGGACACAATGTACGTTGTGTTGCCTGCTATTGAACAAAGTGTCGTCTGCCTTGCCACCAGGGTATGCCTTAGCTTGCCTGTGTTGTGATGCTGAGTGCTTCCCGCACGACGGCGACAGCTGTGACGCTAAGTTCCGTCTGCACCACCCGCAGGGCACGGCGTTTCCGTTGGAGGAGGCTGACCTCGGGTTCGACACAGGCGACCCTGTGCTGAACCTGGCCGCCAAGGTGCTGCGACTGCTCTACATCCGGGACCTGCGGCAGCTGCAGACGGCCATCAATGAGGCGCTGGTGGCTGTGCAGAACATCATCGCCGACCCGCGCACCGACACCCGGCTCGGCAAGGTTGGACGCTGACCTGACCTGACCTCACCTGACCTCGCCTGACCTGACCTGACCTGACTGGGGTCACGCCGACACCAGGCTCGGCAAGGTCGAACGTTGACCCGACGCTGGCCATCGCGCTTTGACACCGCTGGCTAATGGCTATGGCTGGGTCATGGACTGCTTTGACACCGCTGGCTATGACTGGGTCATGGACCGAGTATGGTCAGGTAGACGATCTCTCGGGTCACCTCAGCGGGATGGTCTCAGAAGAGGGCGCGGTCGGTGCTGGAGGCGGTGTGGCTGAAGAGACGCTCAGTGTGTGGCGGGCGGCGGCGCTGCGTGCTGCAGACTTCTGAACCGCCGGCGCCGGCCCACACACGCTCATAACCCGGATATGGCAGCTCTGCGGTCGGTAGCATGCTCTTCAGGAAGAAACCGCCACCCTGGGTCAGAAAAGACACCACGTCTTGGCTATGCTCGAGAATCGTTCCGATTATGTCAGGAATCGAGTATGCACTGATGAATCAGTTTTGTGTGATATAGGTGGCACCACCAGTCTTTACCTCCAGCCGCGACGTCAGGCTTGACGTAACGCGCAATTACCCGTCTGTTTGCGTTGGGTCATTTTGTTGAAAACTGTTTGCTTGTGCTGATTTGTCTGCCAGTGTGATTATACAGAAGACTTATGGTATAATGCTTCATTTGTCTGTGTTAACACGATATGATCGCTTCCACGTGAGGTGTGTTTATTAGTGGCATCTAAGCAACGAAGAGTGACATTGAAACGTAGTAGCGAAGAAGTTAGTGGATTCACGGAGGCAGTGGAGGCGGGTTTGATTTTGACATGGGGGTGGGGCAAGTAGAGCAAAACAAAAACACTGTTCGAACCGTTATCAAAAATAATTTCGAAACTATTTTATACTTGTTTTCGCTCACGTGATTATTACTGTGTATATGCTACGGAAGTGTGTTCGTGTTTTTAATGTGATTTTTCCCCATTTTTTAACCATTTTTCTCCGATTTTTTTTTTCTGAGTTTCAAGACAAATCGGAGAAAAAATGTAAAAAATGGGGAAAAATCACATTAAAACAAGAACACCACTTTCCGTAGGCATATACACAGTAATAATCACGTTATGACCACTCGCTACCAACACCGATAATTCTGAGGGGTCGGGGAAATGACGAAAAAATGTGTATCCGTCCTTGTCTGCGTGTATTTACCGCGAGGCGTAGGGGGGGTAAAATATTAACCCCCCTCTTATCTTCCGAAACAATAACCGCAGCGAGACGCCAGGCGGCGATCGAAAGCTCTCATGAAACGAAATCGAATGCATACCCGAATTTTCAAGTTAGTCAAATGTAAGGTCACGGTCAGGTCACATGGAAAAGTTCGAAGTTAAATGAGTAATGGTCATACTTTCAATTAAACTCCCTTGATTAAGCTGTCAATGCACATAAGCTCTCTAAAGGTGTAATACATCTTTTGGCACTAAGTAAAACGTGAAATTGCATGCAAATGTCAAGGTCAGTCACAAAGGTCACTGTCACGAAGAGGTCAAAGAAGCCTTGTGACACTGTTTTAGGGGTCATTTTGCACGTAGAATCGATAGAAACAGTCAATTTTTACAACTTGACCCGTAAAGGTCAAAATCAGGTATCTAAGGTAAAACTGAAACAACTATCTGAATAAACAATGCATGTTTCTAGGTTAGTTTTGTCTCATAAACCAAAAAAGACGTTTATATATCTGTATCAGGTCAAAATAAAAAAAAATACGTTATTTTGAAAAATGATGTCATTCCTAACTTAGCTTGGAGAGCATCAGTCCCTGAAAAACGAAGCTATTACGTGTAAATTCGGTTCTGGGTATTCAATTACACTTGTTTTCATATATCAATAATATTCGTTTTTTAAGATACTTTGGAAATTTTTCAAATTTTTGGAGAAAATTTCTAAAAAAAAAATATTTTTGGGGTCAAAACTCAAAATTTTCGGAAATCGAAATTTCCATCTGGTAAGAGAATTAAATTCCTTTCTTATACAGTTTTGGCGTTGCGGATTTGCTTTTAAAGCTATGTTCTTACGATGCATGAAAACATTTAATCGTATTCAACCCAAAATGGCATGACATGACGTCATCAAGCGTCATAATCTCCAAAGTTCTCACTTTTTTTCGATGAACGGTTTTTAGGTAGACGCAAATTGTATGCTGGTAAGGTACTGAAACTTTGACGTCGCTATCTGTTAGCCGTTTTTCAAGTTATTGCGGAAATACGTGAGGGGGAATATTTACCCCCCTACGCGCGCGCGGGTTACAGCTTTGCACCATTTTTAATGTGGATTTCCATGTTATAAAATACGTATTTCGTTTAGATTAGATTTTTAGTATTCGGTGGCCGATGTTTCGCGTCATATCGTTTTGCGTGCTTTTTCGGAACTCGGCAGGGCTAGTAAACATGTAGCCAGCTTGAAAATTAACCATCCGCCTTACGGGTGAGGGGGGGGGGGCGCAGGTCTCCCTGATGTTTTATGAATCACTTCTACTCATGCGGCCGCATCTAGCTGAAATTTCAGTGCTAGTTGACAACAATTATACATATGCTGGCAAAATTAACTGAAATTGGTCAACGGGCGGAATCCACCTGCCGTTTTGAGGGGGGCAAACTGTTTGTTTTTTAGCGGACTTACCTACCCAATTTCAAATTTCTTCCGGATTTGGGTCCACCTTATTTTGCAACCACACGATTTCTTTATCATTTCTTGATTTTGATTTATTTCTCGTTTTTTTCGACTTTTTGGATATCGAAAAGTCAGCTTGCAGTTTTTATTGATCCGACATTGCCCTACAGTACCAGAGCAAAACTATTTCAATTGTCAATTGTACCCAAGGGCGTCGCCGACCATTTTTGAGTGGGGGATGGGCTGAATGACGAAAAAATGTGCTTATTTTTTGTGCATTTAAGCCTTTGCAGCATTTTGTAATGTGGACTTTATATTAAAATAGGTATTTGTTATATAGCGCCGCTTCGCGGCGCTAAATTTTTACGGGTTTGCCTGATAAAACCCAGAAACATAGACGGTTCGCCTTGTAGAGAATAAAGAGCTAAACATGCTGTTCATTCAATTCGCCGTTACATGAACCGAGGACGATGGCGATGGCTTCGTTATGACGATGGCGACCGATGTGACGCCACGAAGCGTCGTAAAAGTTTAATTTTAGGTTTTGGAAAACGAAAAATGTAATATTGTAACCAGACTCAGATAACACCTATGATAAAAATGCCTGGTTGCACATCTCGGTATGATGCAAAATATTGAAATTAATGTAAATTTTGACAAATATATTGTTCGGATAGTAAATCACGATGACAGGTGGCAGTAAGTGCTTATAATAACTTAAGTAGGTATATGGGATAAAAATAACTGAATACATATGCACCGAACTGCAGCAAACAATTGGTAACAGAGCAAATAGTTTTTAACAGCAAGCGGCAGAACGGCTTTTCCGCTCATAAATGGTGCCTGCAGATATGGGGAGCCTGGGACGAAATGGCTCGGGGAGATGGTCTTGGCCTGGTCCCACTATCAGCATTTTCGTCCAGCAACTTGGACATCGCAGAAGCAGCTTCCTGGTGCCGCATCGTCCGCGTCTCTGCGTTCGCGTCACCTTTTTTTCGAATATCGCAGACTAGCTTAACATGTAGCCCAGCTTGGTTAAAGTTAAATATTTTATGAAGAGAGTGGGTCCTGGGCTAGCAAATATGCGTTACCGTCAAGGGGAGACTTGGCCAAGACACTCATTGATTCTCATTTTCCAATTTCTATCATTAAACAAAATGGTTATTTTTTGTCTCTTGCCGCGAAGCGGCGCGAAATTTTTCGATTTTCCACTGTTGGATGGCTGTATTTTGACTGTTTTCAAAAAACAACTTTTTACAGCTGTACGTCCGAACCGTTTTTGGGAAAAACATAGTCTCAGGACCTTGGGGGGGGGCGATGGCCCCTTGCCCCCCCTGCCATCCACCCTTGGCTCTATAAGGAGAAGGTTCTCTGCGTGGCTACAGAGCGACACCATATCCAGCTTGCAGTTCTCCCGCAGCGACAGCTCTCGTTTCCCTCTTGGGATACCTTGCGAGCGTCTAACAAAGAGAGCTCTGTGGGCTGGCGGGCAGATGTGTTCATTCAGCGAACTAAACACATTGCAGGCAGTCTCGCTGATGCACCATCTCCCTCGCACTCGGCCATCCTAACGAGTTGAGGACAGGTGAGATATGCTCACTGCGCCGCACCCCAGCGACATGTGCGGGATAGCCGCGACACTGGCACGGTTTTGGCCATGAGTTCGTGAGAGTCAGAGTAAAGTCACACGGATAATGAGCACCTGGCAGCTCGCACGCCCCTGGTTACCGGCCTCATTGGTACGGCATCGCGGCTGAATCTCCTGTCGTCAGTGGCTGACCAGGGTTATAGGTGGAGGGTGCTCGGTGGCGCCATGACACCCCTCCGAGCTGTGACAGCCGTGCTGCTGACCTTCTGTGGCGTCACGGTCGGTCTGGCCACCGACCAGCCACACATCGTCTTCATCCTGGCTGACGATCTCGGTAAGAGGGACGCACGGTCCAGCCGCCCGCGCCGAATGGGACGGCTCCGGAGCTGTAGAAGCTCTTAGGGAAATATATAAGTTACTAAGAACACTAATATATACACAACTATGTACGATGTTGAAAGTAAGCAACAATTTGCAGGTGCGTAGCCAAGGGGAGGGGCGCCCCCACTCCTAGAGGCCCGAGGGGCATTTTTTAAGAGCTGCAGAGAAAGATACCTAGTGATGAAGCTGAAATAATTGCTTGATTTTGAAACTACTTTACATTGATAAAAATGGTCAACTGTACCTAGCAGTGTACCTTCAGTCAATAGCGGGATATACAATGTTCAATCATTTTATGGGAAAATAAGAGATTGCAAGGACATTGTAAAATACCATAGACGTTACACATGACTCCTCAATGAAATTGCTAACGAGCAAATGTGTCATTCCCGCGTGATTCACCGTCATTATATCCAACCTTAAGTCTGGAAAATATTTGCCACGACTCATAAACTTATAATTTCACTACATAATTTATATGTACAGCAATGCGGTGATAGCTCAAGTGCACCTGTATGCTAATCAAACGGCGGCGATACCGGCCGTTTCAGGCTACAACGACGTGTCGTGGCACAACTCAGACATCCTGTCACCGACGCTGGCGCAGCTGGCTGCCGAGGGGGTGACCCTGGAGCGGAACTATGTCCAGCCGCTCTGCACCCCGTCCAGGAGTGCACTGCTCACCGGCCGCTATCCGTTCCATCTGGGCAGACAGGTCAGTACCCCCACCCCCACCCTTCCGCACACACACAAACGTCATCCGGGAGGGCTAGTGGTACATTATTTACGTGGATGCTGATTTCTGATCAGAATATGTGACTTGAGTAATGGCCATAATTGTATGATTAGTTGTTATAATATTTTTGCATAGATGTAGCAATACAATGTTTCGTACATATAGGTATATTATAACTATTATTTGATGCATAAACTAATACATAACACGGATGGAGTGAGTTGGCGCCTGGTCAATGAACGATGAAATATGAATACATGAATCACAGGCGCGGATCCAGGGGCGCGTGGGCGCCCCTCCCCCTCCTGAGCCGGGTCGTGCCTATGGCGCGCCCGGAGGACGCATTTTTGTATGGCGCCCCCCCCCCACACCCCTACGACCAAAATCCTGGATCCGCGCCATGAACGAGTAAATAAGATAGAACAATGAAGTCATCATTAAATAAATGCAAATGAATGAAAGAGGAAAATGCATGGATAGCCTTAAAGGGAGTGGCGACCGACGTTTTTACGCCAATATTCATGGGGTAACGGATAACTACACAGAATGAATTAACGTGTTCTAACATAGCAGCGTTATCGAATGTGTTAATGCTCACGGTTCTAATCCTCAGCTGCAAACAAATACAGCTACAGCATATAAACAACGAAATTAATTAAAGTGAGTGTGTCTACTGTTCTGGAATATCAAATATATTATTACGGTCAGTAGACACACTCATGACTCACTTTAATGAATACATTAATGAAGGGATAATACCAGTTTTTCTTCACAGAGTGACGTTCTCAGTCCACACATGCCGACGGGACTGACCATCAACTCCACGCTGCTGCCGGAGCGGCTGAGCTCGGCCGGCTACAGCACACACATGATCGGCAAGTGGCACCTGGGCCACTGCGCAGCGCAGTACCTGCCCCAGGGCCGCGGCTTCGACAGCTTCCTGGGCTACTGGGCTGGCGTGGAGGACCACTACAACCACACGGTGCAGGACGCGCTCGACTACTGGGATGGAGAGCGGGCGCTACCCGAGCTGGACGGCGTCTACTCGGCGTCCGTGTTCACGGAGCGGGCCGAGAGCGTCATCGGCAGTCACGACGCCAGCCACCCGCTCTTCCTGTACCTGGCCTTCCAGAACGTGCACGCACCCCTGCAGGTTCGTTGGTGGGATGCAGATACAGGGAATGCCTATACCATACTGGTGAAGTATTCATAGGAACAGGAGCGCAAGCTCGACATTCTTCGATGTAAGTGCCTAAAATTGCCGCGTACAAAAGAAAAATAAATACTTCCTTGGTCATAACCGACATGCATGGTCGTAGGAACGTCATACAAAGTGAGGTGGCCAGTTCAGTTTTGATCTCGTCTTGAGATCAATCCAACCCTCCTGTGCAAAACTTCTTAAAAAATTTGACTTTTCTCACCTTGGCGAACTTTTTGCCATCATACCTTTTTCACATCAAGCAAAATACAATATTTTTGAAAAATAGTCGAAAGATGAGAGGGTCGTGGCCCCCCATGCCCTCCCCTTCTTCCTATGCCTACAGTGACATGCAATGCATAACATGAATTGGGTTTAACCAGCTTGTATGCATTAATTATCCGTCATTACTTGCATTGTAACGACATAAGAGTGTAAAATACACAAACACTATTACATACGTTGCATGTACATTGCTCATCGTTTTTTTTGTTTCGATTCGGTTCCAATGATAAAAGTTAAAAGTCGGAGAGCTCTCCGCTGACTTTAATCTGGCTGCCTGAGCCCTCAGAATGACGACGCCCGTGTCACCAGGTGCCGGAGCAGTACGAGGCACTCTACCCGAGCACCCTGAACGCCGACCGTCGCACCTACAGCGGCATGGTAAGCTCCCTGGACGACTCGGTCGGACGCGTGGTGGCCGCCCTGAAGGACGCCGGCCTCTACAACAACTCTGTCATCGTGTTCGTCAGCGACAACGGCGGCCAGGTGCTCAACCGCGACGGCGGGCGGGACGGCTGTGGCGCAAGCAACTACCCGCTGCGCGGCGAGAAGAACACGCTCTGGGAGGGAGGCACGCGCACGCCGGCGTTCGTGCACTCGCCGCTGCTGGAGCTAACCGGCTACGTGAACCACGAGCTGATCCACATCACCGACTGGCTGCCGACGCTGCTGCACCTGGCCGGCGCCGCCAGCCGCGCCGACGACACCGCCCTGGACGGCGTCAACCAGTGGCGCATGCTGACCGCTGGCGAGCCGAGCGCGCGCACAGAGCTTGTCTACAACATCGACGAGACGGAGCCCAACGCGGCGCTGCGCATCGGCGACCTGAAGCTCCTCTGGGGGGACAACGCCCGCAACAGCGGCTGGTATCCGGTGCTGGAGACGACGGCGGCGGACTCGGAGAACCCCGCGCCGAGAATCGCTCCGAAACCGAGACCCTCCAAGCTCGTTGACCTCAGCGACTATCCGGTGTACCTGTTTAACGTGACGGCCGACCCGTCAGAGCGCGAGGACCTGTCGTCGCAGATGCCGGACACGGTGCAGGCGATGCAGGAGCGTCTGCTGGAGCTGCTGGAGGGGCTGGTACCCGCTGACCTGCCCGACCCCGACCCCCGTGGTGATCCGGTGGACGGCGTCTGGACCACCGGCTGGTGCGAACCGTACTAAGACGATACCATCGCCAGTTGGTAAATTGATTCCACTTCAACACTAGGATTACGGCGTCTGGACCACCGGCTGGTGCGAACCGTACTAAGACGATACCATCGGCAGTTGGTAAATTGATTCCACTTCAACACTATGATTATTTTCGCTCTATTTCCGCATAAGGTTGCGGATTGATTTTTTATGCGACACACAAAGCTGAGACACGGCATCCCTTGTCTCGATTTGGCCCTCTTTAGCCTAGCCAATAGGCCCCATGAACTCTAGGTCCAACAACTCTAGGTCCATATAAAACTCTAGGTCAACTCTAGTCCATAGAACAATAAAATAAAATACAATATATTATATTAGTTCAACATCCAACAGCTATACAACGACTTTGACCATACTTTCCTAATCGAGTGCAAGCCAAATCCCTAATTAACAAACAATGATGACATTATAACTACGATTATCAGATTTTATCATGCGCGACAAAAAGTTCCACAATGATTTGCAGTAGGTACCTACGTTGCATCATAACCAGATAAGCGCTCTTGCACGGACATATTTGAGCCTTGAGGCACTGCAAAACCTATCGTAGCCTCTAGCCAAAGGACATTCTAGCAGCGTTGTTGAAGCACACCTTGAATTCCGTTAGATCAGACATATGAAACGAATGCCATAGATGCATGCAACTGACGCTCGAGCAAAAGGCAGGGGCGGATCCAAGGGGGGGCAATCCGGCCATGCCCCCCCCCCCCCATTATAATGTCGAAAATGGGGGGGTTGGGAACCCAGACATATCTTCCCCCCCCCCCAAAGGATAATCAGTGGAATACCCACATTGTTCAATACGGACTGATTTGGTACTTTTTGGTTAACATGGTTAGTTTGGTACCCGAGGAAAGATAACAATTTATCGTTAAAATAGCTTTGAAGCAATCAAAATCCAGCTATTCACAATAAAAAATGTAAAAATTTCGCGCCGCTTCGCGGCATCACACAAATTTCACAATTGCTTACACAAATTAGGCAAATGGCAAAATTAATTTCATTAAGTGTATGGCAGAGGCTCTCCTTGACGGTAATTCCTGGCCCCAGGGCCACTCATACATATTAACCCTCGCCTTAACCAATTTTCCCTCGCCGTACGGGGGGGGGGCTGACAGGATTCCCTGTTAACATTCAAAACCAAAGCACCATAGAGGCAACGCGGTAAAGAACCACAGCATGTTGCTGTCATGTGAAAGGAATCTACGGTATGCAATTTTTTAGGTTTCAAAGGTCATTGGGTGAACTTTCCAGGTCAATAGTGAATGACCTCGACCCGATCGACGTCAGAAAGCGTTTTTTCTCCGGTCAGAAAATCTCATTAATGATAAAATTGATAAATGTAAATAAAAAAGCTTGGCTAAAAACCAGTTTTGCCCTCAGAAATACAGAAAATGGTAGTTTTTTGTTGGTATCTGGTCCAAAAATAAAGTCAAAAAGTTTATTAAAAAATGACGTCATGAAGTTTCTTACACTTAGGAAGCACAAAGTGTAATAATCACAAATAGTTATTGCAAGTCATTGCTTTGAAATTTGATTGGGGCATTTCTCATATTTAGTTCTCTCACTTATTAAAGCTCAAATCACACTGTTTTTTTAAAATCTTTGACAATTTTTTTAGTGATTCCCCACATTTTTCAGTTTTTAAGGGTGAGAAACCCAAAATTTTGGAAATCCGAGTTGGCCTTTCCTAATTAAAATTGCATTTTCGATCTTTGTCGCTTTACTGTTAGCAATTTGCTGTAAAACTATATTTTCTACGATTTTTACAATATAGTTACCGTCTTTCCACCAACTATAATTCGTTCGCTAAAACGTCATTTTCTCCCAAATGACTGAACCAATTTCAGTAAAATTTTACCAGCATACGTATTATTGTTGTCAACTCAGCAAGTGAAATTTCAGCAAGATGCGCTGCATCTGTAAGAAGTGATTTCATAAAAACATCAGGGAGGCCTGTCAAGCCCCCCTGAGGCGAGGGTTAATTTTCAAGCTGGCTACAAGTCCAGCAAGTGGTCCTGCTGCAGTTCCGAAAAGGCGAACGCGAACGATAATGACTGCGGACATCGGCCCCCTAAAACAGCCTAAATTACCAACATCAAAACCAAATGCGTATTAATAAGCATGGAAATATACATTAAAATGTGTGCAAAGGCATGCACACAGACAAAACGGTATTACGTTTATCGATCATTTCAGCAGACTCCTCAAGTGAATTATCGGTGACGCCCCTGCGAGTTGGTATGAGATACCTAAACGTTATTATTAATTACCTACGTGTGTATATACTATGGATATAGTGTTCTAACTGTTTTAAAGTGATTTTTTCACGATTTTTCACCCCAAAAAACGAATAAGTGTTTTTTTCTGATTTTTTCCGTTTTTTCCGTTTATTTCGGAAAAAATCGTATTTTTTATTTCTAATGCCAAATAAGGTGAAAAGCCCAAATCCGCGGAGAAAAAAAAATGGGGGTACCTTTTTGCCGGAAAAGTTGCCCCCCCCCCAAACCGAGGGGCTGGATCCGCCCCTGACAAAAGGTATTGTACTATTATCTCTTTACCGAGTGCGTGCACATAGCAAATTTGTGACTGAGTGAGTTTTCCCTGAAACATGATGCTGATATTGTTAACGAATTTTTAAGACATCGGCTCTGGTATATGCGTTGGAAATTCGATAGCCAAGATATCTATTTTCATCAACAAAATTGAGCGCACAACCCCAAAGTGTGATCCGAGGAAGAATCATGTTACGAAGTTTCCTAGAGAGCATACCACCCATGAGGTCTTTTTAGCATGAAGCATAATGCCATGATCTTTTGTACTTCTGTAATCTGCACAAATATTCAACATTTTTTGGTAGACCAAATGGTGTTGAAGAAAGTAGGGACATATTGTCGGCATAGTACAAGCGGTATATATTATCTCATAGTTAGTTTTTACATTTTTTTTTACATAGTGATTATTTAGGTACAAAGTGACGTCAAAAAAAAGAGAAAAGTGGATAATCCGTCAGTGTACGCATTAAACAGAAGGGAGATAGAATGAGCTACCCTGTCGAACGCCATTGGAGACAGAAAACCCTTCCGACAAGGCGTTACCCAAAAGAGCATGAAATTGTTGTGACGCTTACCAGGATCAAAGCAATTTCACCATCTGAGAGTCCGTCCATCCCTCTATCAAGCAGCTTGTCACTACTCACTTATCAAACAGTTTCCAGTGATTTATCCGGTCGAACGCCTTTGGTGCGTCGAGGAAGGGTAAGAAGACTGGACACTGCTATTACATAAATTATAATCTGTTATCTCTTTCAGCGCATAGCCATAGATGGCCATATCAGTTGAGTGATTCTCTTTGAAACCAAACTGATGATGTGTCGTGTGAAGATGTGCATAACATAAGAGTGTTTAAAAATGTTTATTTCCAAAAATTTGGTGCTGACCTCGGTCAATTCACCAGTTTTGTCTTTTACAATACTTGTCAATACAACCTTTGCAAATTAATGCGATACAAAGCTATGTTTAGCCATGTCATCGTGAAACAAAGGGAGAAGTGCGCTACACAGGGAACACCAGCAAATTTACAATGTCCAGCACTGAGCCAGTCTTTACTGCTAGAACGACCCGGTTCAACAATAATTCAACAATATAGGTATACCTTCTTAGTAACTTCATGGACAGAAAAACATTCGATTTCATGACTTACTGTTGAAAATCGCAGTATAGAACAAAGTATTAACATTTTGTATTTCTCACACCATTCAAAACTTCTGAGAAATAATCCCTCCGCATGTTAGTGATATTTTCCTCACCGGAGATGCCGCTAATCGATGGAGCGAGATGCGGGCTATTCAGCTTTGTCACCTGTTTCCAGAATGCAGTCATACTGTAAAGATTTTGAACAAGTTTGTCCGCTAGAGACTTAACCCTCAATTCCTTTTCGTGGCGCAAGCAATAGCGTAATGCATATTTAAACCGTGTCTGCGCTAAGCACAGTTGACGATAAATATATGCATCCCGTGGTTTGCCCACTCGTGCTCGTAATACATTTCTGATTTACATCACAAAAAAGAATATGATTGTCCTGCAAACAAATTCATTCCAGCCAGGGATATTCCGTCTTGTTTTGCCACCTACATTTTTCGATATGGTCCCCACAGAGGCTCTTCTTAGGCATGTACCAAATTTGGGCTGGTCGTATGCCCGCAGAACGGCATGGGTCGGGAGTTGGGCTGGTTGTATGCCCGCAAAGTGGCATGGGTCGGTAGTTGGGCTGGTCGTATGCCCGCAGAGTGGCATGGGTCGGTAGTTGGGCTGGTCGTATGCCCGCAGAGTGGCCATTGGTCGGGAGTTGGCTGGTCGTATGCCCGCAGAGGTGGGCTGGTCGTATGCCCGCAGAGTGGCATGGGTCGGGAGTTGGGCTGGTCGTATGCCGTGTGCGGTTAGACGGTTGGTAATAAGACGCGGTGGTCGGGGCTGGGGCGGGACAAAGCAGCTACATATGAATACTGTGGGGACACACAACCATGGGCTCCGCGGGGGGGGGGGCGGGGGGACATGTTTCCTCAACACTTCCGGATTTTAACATTAGGCCTATTGGTGTTGCATGGAAAGAATGGACCTCAGAGTGCCTCCGTCCCCCCCCCCCCAACTTTCGGGAGGTGGCGTCGCTCTTGCACACAACATTGGTTTGTGTGTGTGGAGTGCTTTTCTCGTTTAAGTCTTCTTTATTTGCGAAACAAATAAACAAACCACATGACAATTCAGTCACATTTCTAAAGCCTGTCCGCTTTGTCTACCTTCCCTGCCGTCGCTCACTTATCAACGCCTTCTGTTTTCCCCACTATCATCAATAACACAGACATGAGTCATTCTTTCTATCTAGACGTAAGTTTCACGATACAAACTGTGGTCACATCACACGCCGCGAGCCACTACTCTCACACAGTGCACTACGGATCGACTACACTACCAATCATCCCTTCATCACACTACCAAATTATCCCTTCTCACACCACATGCCATTGCACTCAGCGCTTCAGCGCGACATATCACATTACATTGCGTGTCGTTGATCCCGGCACCGACAGTCACGAGCTGATCTCGGCACCGACAGTCTGACGAGCCGGGCCGTCCTGAACTGATCCCGGCACCGACAGTCTGACGAGCCGGGCCGTCCTGAACTGATCCCGGCACCGACAGTCTGACGAGCCGCGCCGTCCTGAGCTGATCTCTGCGGTGGCGGTCGAGCCACTGCGCTTCCTCTGCACTGCTGCAGCTGGACCTCCAATCATCCGTCTGTAGACGGCACTGTGGAGACCCAGGCAGGACGTTTCTGCTGGACATGATCGAGGTTTGGCAGCCTCGCCACGTGAGCCCGGTCACCGGTCACATTGGCACCGGTCACTGAGCCAGAGACCCCGCTCACCGAGCCACAGAGACCTCTGGTCACTAGCCACAGAGACCCTCGGTCACCGAGCCACAGAGACCCCCGGTCACTAGCCACAGAGACCCTCGGTCACCGAGCCACAGATGCCCGGTCACCGAGCCACAGAGACCCCCGGTCACTAGCCACAGAGACCCCCGGTCACTAGCCACAGAGACCCTCGGTCACCGAGCCACAGAGACCCTCGGTCACCGAGCCACAGAGACCCTCGGTCACCGAGCCACAGAGACCCTCGGTATCTAGAGACCCTCGGTCACCGAGCCACAGAGACCCCCGGTCACTAGCCACAGAGACCCTCGGTCACTAGAGACCCTCGGTCACCGAGCCACAGAGACCCCCGGCCACTAGAGACCCTCGGTCACCGAGCCACAGATGCCCGGTCCCCGAGCCACAGTGACCCCGGTCATTGAGCCTGGGTGATCGTTACTAGAGTCTGGTCACTAGGCTAGCGCCGTGGCTGGGATAGCCACAGCGGCAGACGAGGCATCCGGCCCGGGCGGCGTCTCGGACGGGGGCGGTGGGTCGTCCATTGAGCCCTGGAGCTGACTGAGAGCGGTCTCCGACTGTCTGACCAGCTGGGCCGCCGACTGCACCGCCTGCCGCCAGCGAGCCAGCTCCACCTGGTGCTGTTCCTTCTGTCGCTGCACCGATGTCAGGCCCTCCAGCCACTCCTGGTCAGGTCTGAGGCCGGCTTGCATGAGGC
>VOPJ01007000.1:0-15823 GCA_014673585.1 Semibalanus balanoides | reverse complement strand
ATCGAAACGCGTTTACCTTTTCTTAATACAAAACCTTTTATATTTGAATTAGTCTCATTCAATCTTAATATCATCTGTAATTATGAAAGCTCTCAACAATAATATACTATATTATAATATATATATATATATTTATATATACTACTATATAGTAAATGTACAGATTTATGAAAATAAATGTATAAATAATACTGTGCGTCTCAAAACCGTCCAAAGATATTATCCGATCGCAATAGATTCCTCTGGTCAATATCTATCCGCAGCTTTCGCAAGCTTATTCGTCGCAAAAGACCTTAACCGTCATTTTTTTTCAGGTTAAAAGGAAGGGGGTTGCTCAAACCATCTCCGTCCTTTGACATTGCAATTGATGACCAAGGCCACATATGCCACGAGTAAGGTTGCGGAGACTTCGGCTAGATACTGACAAGACAAATCGATTGAGAAATTATTTTTGTGATCGGACAATAACTTCGTGTCGTGTTGAGCAAGGACGTTGCTATCTCCCGAAAATTTAGGGACGGCCGCTCTTTTAAGTCGATATTTTCCATGCAACACCGAGAGGGGTAAAGTTAAAATCTAAAAATGTTGGGGATTCGTCCTCCCGCTTCCGACGCACATGGTTTTGAGCAGCCCCGTCCCTTGACCTTGAAAATGACCTTGAATGTCAAAATGAATGCCGTTTTTGTGATCAGCGTGCGCCAAGTGACTGCATTTTGAGTTACTGCATTTTTAATAGAATCGCTACTGATCGACGCTGAGTTAATCCGAATCCGTTGCTAACTTTGCACGTACCTACATCATTTCCTCAGGTATGTCCATGGATGAGAAATCCATGGTATGCCTTAGCTTCTTACAATACATTGATTGACCTCAAAGACCCTGACCACCACATGGCTGGGCCGTTTGGTTCATTCAGTATTTATTTATACGTCATCGAAAATAATTGATATGTCATCCATCTAAAACATAATTTCATTATTATTTCATCGTAATTTCATAAAATCAGAAATTCTTCATTAGTTATTTATCCTAATTCCTAACGTGTGTGGCTGAAGTTTGTAATGCGTACGCAGCGTACCTACGATTGGGAAAACTACCGTTAGAGGTTCTGTGTATGAGTTAGGTCGGTAATATTTGGAACATGTAAGCTGCTACTGAATTCTTGCAAATTATCATACACCTGCAGATGAAAAAACTGTTAAGAGCATGTACAAAATCCATCTATAACCGATTAGTACCTTCTCACTTTCTTATTTTCCAAAATCCCTTTATGAGATGACACCTGACGTCATCAAAAGCTACCATATTCTTGATAACAAATAGGCCTATCTTGGCGGCCCTGTCAGCGACCTTTATACAGACCTTGAGCGACCTCTCCGCTTGTTTTTGTGTACGTTTCTGATTCGGCGTTGCTGGTGGCGCTGCCGGATGTCCTTTGTTTGAAATAGTAATTAGGCATAGGCTGTCTTGGGCTTTGTTAAGAGAAGTGTATGTATTACGTGATATTTTCGAATGCGTTTTTTTGTCTCTAAATTGAGACCTGTTACTTTTGAAATTGACTCTGTTATCCTCTGACTGACTGGGATGATCGTTTCCTTGTTTTTGTTTTAAGGATGTCTCAAGTTAGGGTAACTTGCCACCCAGTCTGCAAAACATGGCAGGTTTCACAAGATCTCATCAGGGCAAGGCTGACACAAGACATCAAATTTGGGGCAGCTTTTCGAAAATTTGGGGCAGCTTTTGAAATGGGGCTAAAATTGCTGCCGAGGGCAGCAGCAATATTATTCAGAGCAGACACTCATTTAAAATGGGGCAGATTGATGCCCCATTTTGGGCAGGATTTGGGCTGCTTTAAATACCTTGTTGATGCTCTTGCCACAATTTGCAGACTGGCTTACCACCTAGTTAAGTTTTCCATCCCTCATAACTGTAACCCTGAACTTGTCATAATGTTTGCCAGTATCTTTTTATAGTAAACATCATTAAAAGTCTGGTGTTAGGATGTGGCTGGTGTTCTGGTTGTTTACCCTTGCCCTATTTTTGTTAATACCCTAAATTGAATTTTGAAATGGATACAGTTTGTGCACAGCTTACTTGGTGTTCTTCTACGGACCGAGCAATCATTTTCAAGGTTTTGACCCAATCCAATAAAAAACCCAACTTATCCTTGGCCGTCAAACTTAGTGTCACCATGGGTCTCAATTGAGGTGACATATGAACAAAAATCGTCATGTTAATATACAAAATTTTCAGCTCTCTTGTACATATGCTTACGCATGCAGTAGTCGATACAAGTCAAGCAGATTTCATATCGCACATTGGGAATTTCAAAGCATGATTAATAAAAAGGATATGTTAGGTACAGGCTGGTCATTGTATTGGGTTGTCGCCTTAAAAGTCAATATTGGGTGAGGATTGACAAGGAATATACGGTTCATACGGAATTAGTGCACAGGAAACGCTCTGCTCTACATGACGTTGACTAGATGCGACCAAAATAACGATCTTAGTTATTCCGTATATATATGCATGGCAACGAACTCGTTAACGAAATGCGGCCGACATGTGACTTATGCTTTGCGGCCGCACCCCGGTACGACTCAACTCGATGCACTGATCAAAGTAGTCTTATAATTATTTCATAATATTTGATAATATTACATTTGTTATCTGACTATATGTGCCTGATGCTGCTGTTTTTTCAAGTATATTGCTGATAATGATAATAATGTATAAATTTGGCACAATAAATGTAGCATTCAAGCAATGGAGCTAAGTTCATGTTAAGTGTTAGGTAAGGCTATGTTTCATGAACATTTGCATTCAATTTCCCATAGTTCCATTTATAAGGTTTGCATTTTACCAATTGTAACAAATAATTGTCATTCAATCTAAGAATGGTTCAATGTATGTAAACAACATTTCATGCACAATTCAACTTAGTGTTGTAGCCTGTTTCAAAACTGTTAATATTATATGCATAAATTGAGTATTGTTGAGCTGGCATTTTTGAGGGCATATAATACTTGATATATTTTGTGTTATGTCATTTTCCTGTCTATTTACCAATATTTTGAACTCTTCTAAGACATAGCTGGTACCAAGGCTGGTGTAAGTTAGTCAGCTACGCAGGACTTACAACACTCATTTTCAGGTGCTTGAAGATCTCACAATAGGAGCCAGGATGTCTTCAGTCAGGAAGGCAACACATGCTGGGAGCTGGTACTCAAACTCAGGTGAGCGCTGACTGCAGCTGTGAGGCCTACACTGGTGAAGACATAGCCATTGCTTATGTCCATGGGTGTAACTTTAATGCAAAGGGGGGTTGTAGCTACAACCCCAATAATGTTGGAATTTAACACTACGCTAGACGAGATGTGGTAGAAATGAGCTCTTAACAACTAAGTGCAACCCCAATGATTTTCAAAAAGTTACGCCTCTGCTTATGTCTATAGCATTCATGTTCTGCCTGGAGTGTGGTATACTTTTATTTCCCTGCAGTTTTCACTCAAAAGTCATCAAGTGATACCATTATCTACTTCCCACCTTGTATGCCTGTGTGGATAAGTGTTGAACAGCTACTAAATATAATGCAATGTGTGTCTCAGTATGTCTCATCAATCATCGCACTGTTCACGTCTGTATCGCAGAGAACGAGCTGGATACTTAGCTGTGCCTCAGTGTGCCTCAGTGTATCTGTGTTACAGAGCGTGAGCTGGGTGGTCATCTGTGCCTCAGTGTTCCTCAGTGTGCCTCAGTGTGCCTCATTGTGCCTCGTTGTGTCTGTTACAGAGCGTGAGCTGGGTGGTCAGCTGGAGAAGTGGCTCGATGCTGCTGAGCTCTCTCATGGTCCAGCGCGTGCCATCATTGCACCGTAAGTCGACTGCGAGACGTGAAACCAGCACAGGCTGTAATTCTCCCAACATGTAACCCACGGAGGTGGGGACTCGGCGAGCCATGCCTGCTTCTACCGTCTCTCACCCAGCTCATTGGTTATGAAACGTCGGGCTGGGAACCGTCTCATGCTGACATGCTGGCTGTTCAGTGTTCAATAGGCACGTGCAACCTTCGCCATCATATTCTGTCGTTCAACAGGCATTGCATGTTTAGAGTGGACACTTGCCAATATTGCAAATGAATGTCTGAGACAGATTCTGAAAATACACTATTGATTTATTCTTCACACAAACTTTCTCATATAGTGATCCACTTTCAGCTGTGATTGATTAGCAGTCTTCGTCTTGGTTGGCACCTATTTGCTGAGTACCTCAGTGCTGGCGCTCGCCTGCGGTCTGCTACCGGCACCTGACCCGCCCCCGCCCCCAGCTGACCCGCCCCCGCCCCCAGCTGACCCGCCCCGTCCCCCAGCTGACCCGCCCCCGCCCCCCAGCTGACCCGCCCCCGCCCTGGTCCGCAGCCACGCCGGCTACTCGTACTGCGGTGCGTGCGGCGCGTTCGCCTACCGCCAGGTGTCGCCCATCTGCGTGAAGCGTGTGTTCATCCTGGGTCCGCGCACCACGTTCGGTGTGGCTGCCGCTTCCTCGACACTTAGATATAGCACCCCGCTTTAACGACCGACGATGACCAGGTCAGTCAGTCTATTACTACTCGTCTACAGCTCACTCATCTCACAAAAAAAAAATTAGTCTTCGAAGGCCTGTTCCTGCAAATGGAGTACATGCAGTCACCAAAATCATATGAAATTTAGGTGTCGCGGGAAACAGTCTGATTTTCTCATCATGCTATAACTTAATATTTTATGCGGCCTACAACATGCTTGAACCCATTAATTTAGTGCGGCTGGCCCGAAACTGCCTCTTGCGTAAAACGTTACTACGCTTTTCACTCGGTGTGACGTGGGCAAGGCTACCCTTTTCAGATCACTCGTCATGACTTTATGAATTTTTAAAGAGAATTAATTTCTCATATTAAGACTTTGCTAAAATACACATCAAATGCTTCTTTTTTGCTTCTTCATTTTTTTTTCCATTTTGTCGCAAAATATTTGTGCATGTAAACGCTTGTAATTTAGTAGCCTAAACAAGTTATCTCTTTTTGATAGATCCTCTCATTAATGCAGCAACAGTGGAACCAAATAAAAAAATGCACCCTAGTTTTTTACTTAAACCACATGTTTTTTTTATGTCGAAAACTATAAGCATTTCACACAATGGGCTCAAATAATATCTATTTCCTTAAGCATTAGCGAAGCAGCTCTATAGCCTGTGAGCGTCACCAACTCAAGTACGGTAAATGCTCTTCTTGCTTCGCCAAATTAAAAGTTGCCTTATTGCTAAGAAAAAGGGAGTGTTTATGAAAAGATGATTATTTTAAGAACTAAAATATTTCCTCTTTCGTTTAGGTGTATTTTTTCCACAACGGCATATACTCCATTGACGGCCTCTCAACCGACATCTATCAGGCTACAGTTCGGTGCATTTGATGTGCTTTTCATGTTATTTAAGGGGAAGTTAGCGGCTTCAGGTAGGATGAAAACACGATAACTCGTCTGGACTACGATAGTGTGTGTGTTTTATTTATTTTTTTTTGGGGGGGGAGCGTAAATGTGCGCCTGAAAACCCCGATCATCATCATCATCATCATAGTAGGTCAAATGAACATGTTTTAAAGTAAAGCGTAAATGCTGAGCTGGCCTTAGACCACAGTTGATGCCATGTTCAGTGTGCGCTGTGGCCGTTAACGATACAGTCTCGGCAGAGTGTCTACAACCAGCTGTACTCGACCGACCAGTTTGAGCGGATGAGCCTGTCCACGGACGAAGACGAGCACAGCATAGAGATGCACCTGCCGTATATCGCCAAAGTCATGGAGGAGTAAGTGGGAGGTAACACTCGCTGGTGGTGCCGAATAGTGATGGGTAGGCACTGCAGAACAGGCTCAGATCGTAACCATGTCAAATACGCCATTTTTTAGAAGAAAACGGTTGGGATGATAGTCAAATGTTTTGTTTTCTTCTTGACTCAAGTTCTTGACTTTGACAACAAAAAATGATAATGGCGTAATGTCGATTTTGTTCTATCCCCGTTTTCTTTTTTCTCTAAAAATATAAGTATATGACTTGGTTAAAATCATTTCCCTTTACATCACATTGATTATAACAATATCATCCATACTCGCTCACATTAAGACATGTGTTTCGATTGCTTGTCTTGTTTGTTTCAGTTGGTCATTTCAGTATGAGCAGTGAGTGTCTGTCTGTATGTCTGTCTTCAGAGCTCTTTCACTAAAAGATATTGTGTCCGTGACAAGCTGTTGTGTATGTGTTTTTAGCTCCAGGAATGTAATGCCAGTGCAGTGCACGATATTCGATTGTGTTCTGTGTTGATAGACTCTGCAGTTTGCTGTTATTGTGTTAAGCACACCAAATAAAAACATTAACTCATTTGCCGCTGTTGATAAATTCCAGTTATCTATCCACTCCCAAGCCGCCTTTTGTGGATCTTTTGTGCCGTCTGTATCCAGCTGTCATCCGGTGGCGCGGCAATCAGCTGTCTGCTGATAGCCGTCTCTGCAGCTGTCTGTCTGTCTGTCTGTTCTGTTCAGTTCCCGTGGCAGTTACGCATTGTTGCCGAATCCTGCTCGGCTCACTGCGGCCTGTCTGTCTGTCTGTTCAGTTTCTCCGTGGCCAGTTCACACATTGTTGCGATCTGAACGGCTCTCTGACGGCTGTCTGTCTGTCTGTTCAGTTCCGTGGCCATTCACCATTGTGGCCGATCCTGGAGACGGCTCACTGACGCTGTCTGTCTGTCTGTTCATTCCGTGGCCAGTTCACGCATTGTGCGATCTGGACGGCTCACTGGCCTTATGTTGGTCTGTGTGTTTCAGTTTCCGTGGCCAGTTCACCATTGTGCCGATCCTCGTGACGGCTACTGAGCTGTCTGTCTGTCTGTCCTAGTTTCGTGGTCAGTTTCACCATTGTGCGATCCCTGAACGTGCTCTCTGACGCTGTTGTCTTGTCTGTTTCAGTTTCCGTGGCCAGTTCAGCCCATTGTGCCGATCCTGGAGGCCCAGCTGAGCCTGTCTGTTCTGTCTGTTTCAGTTTCCGTGCAGCACCATTGGCCGAGCTGGAACGGCCCACTGCGTCTGTCTGTCTGTTCAGTTTCCGTGCCAGTTCGACCATAGTACCCGATCCTGGACGGCCCACTAGACGCTGTCTGTCTGTCTGTTTCAGTTTCGCTGGCCAGTTACCTGTGCCTGCTCCTGGACGGCTCACTGAGCTGCTGTCTCGTCTGTTCAGTTCCCGCGGCATTCACCATTGTGCCGATCCTGGTCGGCTCACTGACGCTTTATGTCTGTCTGTCTGTTCAGTTTCCGTGGCCAGTTCACCATTGTGCCGATCCTGGTCGGCTCACTGACGCTGTCTGTCTGTCTGTCCAGTTTCCGTGGTCAGTTCACCATTGTGCCGACCCTGAACGGCTCTCTGACGCTGTCTGTCTGTCTGTTCAGTTCCCGTGGCCAGTTCACCATTGTGCCGATCCTGGACGGCCCACTGACGCTGTCTGTCTTGTCTGTCGGTTTCAGTTTTCCGTGGCCGGTTCCCAATTGTGCCGATGCTGGACGGCCACCTGACGCTGTCTGTCTGTCTGTCTGTTTCAGTTCCGTGGCCAGTTCACCATTGTGCCGATCCTGGACGGCCCACTGACGCTGTCTGTCTGTCTGTCCAGTTTCCGTGGCCAGTTCACCATTGTGCCGATCCTGGTCGGCTCGTTGACGCCGGAGAAGGAGGCGCTGTACGGCCGGCTGTTGGCTCCCTACCTCGCCGACCCGGCCAACCTGTTCGTGGTGTCATCTGACTTCTGTCACTGGGGCCAGCGGTTCCGATACGTCAACGGGGCCGATCGCGCCAACGGGCACATCCACGAGTACATCCAGCAGCTCGACCGCGAGGTCAGTTTTCAGATGTCACCCAAACAGACATTGCAAGGTCTTGCGTGTGAATGAGCCAACTGATACTATCTGCGATTCTTATTCTCAGGTGGTGGGGCTTTGTAACTTTAAGCTTATGACCCGTCTGCGCGCGAGCCGTGTTCTTTAGCGCTAGCACCCCTGATAGCTGTATGGAGCCTCAGACTATGGAGCTGCCGACGTCACAAAGAAGTCTGCACTGTGACATGTGTGACCGGAACGGCAACACAGTTCTGGCGCAGGCAACGTCACGCCTCCCCCCAAAGCTTTCCATCCCCATGTCGCTGGTTGGTCAACGGGCCGTCCTCACAAGCCCCATTTCGCGAAGAACACGGCCCGGTCTTCACAAAGGTGTCGCATGACAGATTGGTATGCCACTTTTGAAACCAATGTCCTATTGTCCCACTGACCGGTCAAACCGGTCAGCCGGACCCGGGCTGGGTAACGGTCAACGCCGCGACTATCTGCGTCCGCAGCGGCTGACCTGTTCAATACAGCTGTACCCTGGTGTGTCGTGACGGCCCGTCTGATGAGGTTCCGTGACGCTCCGTGATGAGCCCCATCGACCTGTGACGATATTGGTCCCACGCACGTCGTCCTTAATTACTGGGAATTCACGGGAGTATACTTCGATTTCTGCTGGAGCTGTTCTACCGCTAACGATTATGTGACTCAATTACGACAGGACCCGGGGGATTATCGAGTCCTAATCGATGGTCATTGAGCATTATCGAGTCTCTGTACCTGGGCCAGACTTGACAGTTCTGATGTGTATGTCCGGCAGGGTATGGACATTATCGAGTCTCTGTACCTGGGCCAGACTTGACAGTTCTGATGTGTATGTCCGGCAGGGTATGGACATTATCGAGTCCCTGGACCCGGCCAAATTCACACAGTTCTGACGTGTGTTCTGTCCGACAGGGTATGGACATTATCGAGTCCCTGGACCCGGCCAAACTCACCCAGTTCTGACGTGTGTTCTGTCCGGCAGGGTATGGACATTATCGAGTCCCTGGACCCGGCCAAATTCACCCAGTTCTGACGTGTGTTCTGTCCGACAGGGTATGAACATTATCGAGTCCCTGGACCCGGCCAAATTCACACAGTTCTGACGTGTGTTCTGTCCGGCAGGGTATGGACATTATCGAGTCCCTGGACCCGGCCAAATTCACCCAGTACATCCAGAGGACCGGTAACACTATCTGTGGCCGACATCCTATCGGCGTCCTGCTTAGCGTGAGTCTCGCGACCTGACCTGCCCCTGATGATCTGCCATGTACTAGCCCTGACCGGACCTGTCCCTGACTGTATGAACTGACCTGATCGGATCTGACTGTTTGAACTAACCTGACCCTGACCTACCATGTATTAACCTGACCCTGACCTGCCATATGCTGTTCTGACCTGTAATAATCTAACCTGCTGACCCCTAGTATTGACCGGGTCCCTCCTGTTATGACCTGTACCGTAGCAGGAGCGGTCCGGTAACTGGAACCTTTTATGTGGTGACGCCGTTCTGTGTACCTGACCGGGCGGTGGCTGGTGTGACTGACCTGTCAGTGTCGGTGTTGGCGCAGAGGCCAGCTGACATCTCCCTGACATCAAAGCCTTGTGAACACAGCAAAAATGTGAAGTGGGTAGGAGTGGGAGCATTGCGTATCTGTAAGCACAGTAGGAGTATGAACACTAACTGAGAGCGCAACTGTGCTTCGCTATCAGGGTACTGTCATTCCATGGCGCGGACCCTCCACTGCACTTTTGACTCCCGTCTCTCGTGTACCGCGCGCTAACCGACCATCTGCCCGTCCCCAGGCTGTGTCCAAACTCAACGAGACGCCCAACGGCCACCGGATGAAGCTCAAGTTCCTCAAGTACGCGCAGTCTAGCCAGTGCCGCACGCCGAGCGACTCATCCGTCAGCTACGCGTCCGCCTCGCTCATCTTCGAATGACGCGCTCGGCCCGCGGCGGCCCGCGCCTCCCCGTTTTATACCGCCCCGTCCCGCTCACAGCGCCGCCGCGTTTTGTACACGCCGCCCGGACCGCGGCCGGACGCGCCGCCGGCCGCCGCCCGCCCTCGGATGAGCCCAGCTCGGCAGGGTACTGCCTCTGACGGAGCGGCGGCCGCCGTCTGCTCCAGGACTAGACAGCAGTGCCGACCGCTGCGGCCACCCTCCGCTGACCGGTGACACGTCCTCCGCGTCAGGACCTCACGTCATCAGTGCCGGCATCACAGACGGTGTGATGACGTCAGTAGCCACATGTGACGCCGTGAGTCGCCTCGGACGCAGGGACGGACAGGTGATCACCAGCCGCTGTGTGTGACGTCACCAGCCACTGTGTGTGACGTCACCAGCCGCTGTGTGTGACGTCACTATAGATACTGGAGAGACACGTTATGACGTAATCAGCCGCCACTGGAGACTATATTACGGAGAGTATGCGCGCGAGACGCGCCAAGTTACCGGAGACTGGCGTGGTGCCATCATCTGACGTCTGCAGCTGGCGCCCCACGCAGCTATTTATCTCATTGATGCCGTCACCGCGCGACGATGACGCGGCTAGACCAGCCGGCTGTCAGACTGACAATACATGTATTGTAATCAGCCAGTGTGACTCTCATCAGCACGGCGGGGGAGAAAGAGAGAAAGAGGCGAGAGAGAGCGAGAGAGAGCCGAATGACGGTCTCTGGGACGTCAACCAGACATTGCCTGGATCAGGGATCCAGCTGAGATCTGAATCTCTGTGTCTGGATCTATGTGAGACACCAGATCCAGGTACACAATAAGCCGAAGGATCCACAAAGATCCCAGATCATGACATATTTTATGCCGAGGAATCCACCGAGATTCCACATCCGACTTCGGGACCCAGGCACACTGGTTAGTACCTACTTCTGGCAAATTTCATCATATTGGACGAATAATTACAATATCTTTGTTTGCTAATGGGTACAACTTACCAGGTGATTCGCAGGTACTAATTATCTACATAGTACATACAACATACGCAAAATAGAGACCACAAATTGTGATGCAAGCCCCTGCATCTTGTGTTTCAAGATCTAAAGCTAATTTTTAATTTGATACACTGAGATCCCAGATCCTGAAGCTTTTTACGCCGAGAGATCCAGAAGGATCTCGGATTTGCTGTATTTTACGCAAAGGGACCCACTGGGATCCAATGTCTGCATTAATTTTATACCAAGGGATCCACTGGGATCCCAGATCCAATTTCAGGATCCAGGCACAAGTTTGGTATCAACGTATAACTTACTGAACCATCTTGCGGGGTTCTCGCTTCTTACCACCTCCAACGTAACGGTGCGGCGTCCACTGTCTGGTCCCGGTGTCTGGCGCTGTCTGGTCCCGGTGTCTGGCGCTGTCTGGTCCCGGTGTCTGGCACTATCTTGTTCCCGGTGTCTGGCGCTGTCTGGTCCCGGTGTCTGGCGCTGTCTGGTCCCGGTGTCTGGCGCTGTCTTGTCCCGGTGTCTGGCACTGTCTGGTCCCGGTGTCTGGCGCTGTCTGGTCCCGCTGTCTGGCGCTGTCTTGTCCCGGTGTCTGGCACTGTCTGGTCCCGGTGTCTGGCGCTGTCTGGTCCCGGTGTCTGGCGCTGTCCGGTCCCGGTGTCTGGCGCGGTCTGGTCCCGGTGTCTGGCACTGTCTGGTCCCGGTGTCTGGCGCTGGTCCCGGTGTCTGGCGGTGTCTGGTCCCGGTGTCTGGCTCTCTCAGGTCCCGCTGTCTGGCGCAGGTGTCCCAGTGTCTGGCGCAGGTGTCCCGATGTCTGGCGCAGGTGTCCCGATGTCTGGCGCAGCAGTTTATTGCGAATGTGAAGACGGCACAGGTACACACGTGCCACGCGACCCACGCCCGGGCCACAGCACACACACACAAACACACACAGGTCCTCCGCCCTGAGTCCCGACACACAGCTGTCCCAGCACCCCCGACACACGGCACACCCGACAACTGATCCGACACACGACCTGTGACGGTCTGACACACGGTGTCTGCCGTCTCCAGCCGCGCAGCGCAGTATTGTCGATTTAACTGAAAATCAAGTGAGCGGCTTCCCGCGGCTGCGGCGTGTCGCACACTGCGCTATTACCGACACACAGAGCCGGACCGGCCGTCATATTCTGACCACGTATCACAGGAATAAATAGTTTTAGCGGAGCGGCGGGCAGTCCGCTCGCGTCACTATCAGCGGTACTGCGACTGTCATAGCGCCGTGCAGCTGTGACGGCTGAGTCACGAGCGTGACGGCTGAGTCACGAACAGGCGGCGCCGCGAGCACCACCGTGATATCAGGCGCCTCAGCGCCTCGTGGCGTCACCACCACCGCAGTCACCACCACGGCATCACCAACCGCCATCACCAGACGTTGTCACCAGACGCAATCACCAGTCACCACCGTAGTCACCACCGCCACCACCGCAGTCACCACCAGCGCCCAGTGCTGTCACATGAAGTCAGTGCGCGATTACAGCGCCCCACGGCAGCGGCCGGCCGGCCGGCGGCGCGCCATCCCTCTGGTCACGGTGGGTGGGCAGGCGCGCCATCCCTCTGGTCACGGTGGGCAGGGGTGCCATCCCTCTGGTAACAGAGGCGGACGAGCAGGTGCCGCCATGGCGATCATCGCGGTCTTCTGAAGAAGACGACTAGCGCCAGCAGTACGGCCAGCACCGTCATCAGGTAGATGTCCCAGTCGGGTCCCAGCAGGCGGTTCAACGCGGCCAGGCCAGGCAGGTAGTCGCTCCAGTCCGACTGAAGGCGGCCCGGGCAGACAGAGCGTCAGTTTGGAGAGGCGGGCACACAGACAGACACATTAAGGTAGACGGACACAATCGGCTGCGAGAGGGACAAGCTGAAACACACACAAATAGCAACGGAATGACGGCAAACGGTGAGCGGAAGCGTGCCGGAAGAAAAGGGCAACCAGAGGGTGAAGTAGAACAACTTACCGGGAACGCCAAAGGTCTATCGCCCGAGGTTCCGTCCCTCGCTCCTGCCCAAGATTCCTGACATTTCCTAAGACCCCTGACCTGACATCCCTGTCACAACGTCCCTGACCTGATACCTCAGGCCTTTTAGATGGCGAGAGACTGTAGGCCGCTGACCTGAGACCCTCACCGGGGACTCACGACTTGAGAGATTACTGCTCTAAGGCTGCCGATCAAGGAACCCTTCCCTGCTGAGACCCCTCCTCCGAGACCCCTTCTCCGAGGCCCCTTCCCTGAGACCCCTTCCCTGAGATCCTTGAGCAGCTCGTCTCGGCCGCTGGCTGATCGCTGACCTCGTCTAGGAAGCGGACGAGAAAGACGGCGCCCAGTTTTGTCATGGCCAGCGCCACCGGCACCTGCGCGTCCGGGCTCGTCTCGGCTGCCATGTCGTAGAAACGCTTCGCCAGGTGGATGTCCTGACGGGGGGGGGGGGGCATGGTCAGACGAGATGGCACTGCATGACAATGAGATACGGAGGCAGGACGATCCGATGTCGAGGAACGCCTGTTCTCACGCACGGATACATATTGACAGAAATCACAGAGAATGTGTGGGTCGGCAAACTACAACTTCCGGGTAACTGACAATACCAGGCTAGAAACTTGGGTGCGTCACAAGACACGTGTCAGACACGCGTCTACTCATGAGGTGTAGAGCAGGAGAGCGATCATCCAGCCCGTACCTGTTGGATGCCGAGTCCCTGCTCGTGCATGTATCCGAGGTTGAACATGGCCTGGGCATTCTGTTGCTGTTCCGAGGCCATACGGTAGTGGTCGGCAGCGGCCTCGTAATCGACCGGGGTGCCTGCCGGGCGGGGAGGGGCGCCACCGTCAGCATACGTCAGCGGGCAGATTAAGGGGTGCCGTACACAGCTGAGAGAACAAGACACACTGCTAGAGGGCAGGTTATACACAGCACTTACACAATGCCAGAGGCAGGCTGCAGAGAATTACAACACATAGCTGCAAACGGCACGCCGGTTAATCCATGTCGTGGTAATCCACGTCTGCCGTATCCGTAACAGTGGTAAACGTCTCACCGTATCTGGTAGTGGTTAACGTGTTAACGTCAGCCACCGTATCCGTAGTAGTGGCAAACATCTCACCGTATCCGTAACAGTGGTAAACATCTCACCATAGCCGTAACAGTGGTAAAGGTAAACGTCTCACCGTATCCGTAGTAGTGGTAGTCGCCGAGCTTGACGCGCGCCATGCCGTAGCCCTGAGAGGCGGCGCGTCCCCAGCTGAGCAGGGCGCGTGTGTACTGCTCCTCCTCGGGGAACAGGTCGCTCGTCACCCCTGACGACACACACACACACACATACACGGCGGTCAGTAGGCCAGTCAGGACGAGAGGCACACGTCCTACTGCAGGCGGGCCGAGCTGAACACATACACACACACACACACACAGATGAGAACAGAACAGCTGCCGGATACAGATAAGTAAAGGCGCCATACTTAAACTTCGAGGAACACAACATCATGTTTTGCTGTTAGTCGAGCACTTCCCGAAGTCTGGGTACCCAGACCTCGAGACTCATAATATAACCCATGACCCGATTAACCAATGAGGTTAAATTGTCCCAGTGTCCAGATCGGCACGCCAAGGCTGCTCATATGCTCACCCTTGTCCAGGAGGAAGGCGACATTGCTCTGTCCCAGGTCCAGGTCGGCACGCCAAGGCTGCTCAGATACTCACCCTTGTCCAGGAGGAAGGCGACGTTGCTCTGCGCCGTTCTCGTAGCCGAGCTCGGAGAGAAGGTAGTACTTGGTGAGCGCGGCCGAGTAGCGGTACGCCTTGTAGTCGGCGTGCGCCTCCATGAACAGCTTTCCGACCAGCGGCCCCGCTCCGCCACGTTCTTATACAGCTGGCGAGGGAGGGGGGTCAGTGCCGGCGTCCGCAGACGGGTGGACGGACACGGCTTCACAGTGGTGTCGAGTGGCACACACAGTGGAAAACAGCACACAGCATAGCATAACGCGTTGGGGTGGTAAACTTGGTGTAGTAACATTTTCGGGCGCGGCGGCTTCGCTGTCTATTTAGCGATCACAACATATTGAGAAGGGGGACAGGGTTGATAACATATACCATCACACTGAATGTCACCATATAAAGGTCTGGGCCGTCCTGCTCGGATCAACTCTCACCTCTACAGCAGTCTGGCAGGCGCGCACCACACCGGCCCCGGACGCCGTGCATAATGCGCTCAGGTTTGTAATGGCCCAGACGTGGCCGCCCTGTCGAGCCAGGTTGAAGTTACTTGAATTGGCCATCTTGAAGTCACGTGACAAATCTCGCCTGGCCGTCTGCGGCGGTCAGAACAGAGTGCCAGTCAGTGGAGGGAAACGCGTGTAAACGGGCATCTTCACGAGCAGCCTTCAAAACAGTGCACACATGCTAAAAGCTGTTAAAAATGTGATAATAATAATCACATAATTAATAGATATTAATACAAGCCTGATCGCGGCAGTCCATTCCAAATGTTCATTCAGAAGTTTCAGAAAAAAATGAATATCGGGAGTAACATACGATCACGAACCATGAACACCAGCACATATCGCAGCGGCTGAATTTCTTGTCATGTGGTGCCGACATAATACCGCCCTACAAACAGTGTTCAATCATATCTTCAACTCACGATTCCAATGATACCTGGGGTACGATAACGCCCGTGAGCGTAATCAAAGATAACTTCCGTGAAACTCACAGACGTAAAACGTAATATCCAACCCTATCGTGACTATTCCCCCAACGCAATAATGATCCAAAATGTGATCTAAAACTCCTCACCCCCTCCCTCATTCCGACGCTCTATACGAGCGTGTCTCTGTGCATCACTCACTGAAGAACATGTTTCCTAGCTGGAGCTGACCGTCCACCCAGCCCTGGTCGGCG